>OVBA01007840.1:0-13681 GCA_900406435.1 Lepidium aucheri | reverse complement strand
TTCTATCGATAATGTATAACACAGCAAAATCAAACAAATCTTAAAACCTAAATAGATACANGATAATGTATAACACAGCAAAATCAAACAAATCTTAAAACCTAAATAGATACAGGGTCAAAACGCTAAATAAATACGGGTCTAAAATTTAAATTATAAACGAGTCTAAAACATAAATGAATATAAGTTAAAACATAATTAACACGAGTCAAAAAAATTAATATGTAAAATTGTAATACATCAAAACTTAAGTAAACAGAAATAAAAAATATATTTCGTGTACAAGAGATATTGGTGATCAGTATAAATTTATTTTTAATATCAAATATATATCTAATTAAGTAATAAATAAATTTATACATACAAATCAAACCATTAATAAATAAATAAAATAAACATATATTACATAACCCGTGCATAGCACGAAACATCATCTAGTTAACTTATTAAATAATAATATTGGAAAAATAGACAATATGTTCAATATGCAACGTTGACCATTTTTCCTAGCTATATCAAGAATATTATCCATAAATATTCTTCTTTTATTTATTCCACTATGAAAATAAATTTCCACTCGGTAGATCCGATAAGAAACCATTTTTAAAATATATTATGCCTCCGATCAATCATGCCTCACAATTTTTACATGATCTCATAACACAAAAATAAACATAGCTATATATATATTATAAATATACAAAATTTCGAATCAAACAATAGAAAAACAGTATATAATGTTCTTCAAACATGTGATCTAATTCTAGAGTCTAGACATATCTCTTGTTTAATCAATCAAAGATTGTGTTTCTTTTATTTTTAATTATATGTGGTTATAATTTTCTTTAGGTCGGTAAGAATCCATCTCCTCCACAAAAGGAAATGGATATATGCTTAATTATTTCTAATGCACATATTTAATATTTGCTTCTAAAAGTGAAAATTGTTCTCATTCCCAAAATCACCTCTCTTTGTTAGAGTAACAGTTAATGATTTTACATTCGATATCTATGAGTCGATTAATGACAAAAGTATTGAAGAGAATGAACAATGCGATGATAATTATCAGAAAAAATGCAATTTATGTTGTTAGTCTTCATGACATGCATAATTATAGTACATCTTAAAAATAGTTAATATTTTACATAAATGTTACTTGATTATACAATTAAATATAACTTTTTTTTGTCAACAGTATTGGGTCACAACTGGTCAGCCCAGTAGCCAAATTTCTGCATAATGCAGGCGGCATGACTCGATTCCGAGATGTACAAGTGCACCTGCTATTAAGTGGTCTTACCCATGCCATTGGATTAAAGGCCACTTGCCAATTAAATATAACGTTTTAGTTACAAAAATAACGTATATAAAAGTATGATACATAAAACTTAGCACATATAATAGGAATTTTATTAATATAAGAAAGTTATATATACTTACTTGTCATTTAACAAAAACTAGGATTATATCTGCACTATAGCGTGAGATTTGATTGTTTTGATTGGTTTTTCTAAACTATGTTTATTTAGCTTGTTTGATCCATGTTGATATTTTAAAATATTATTTACGAAACGTTGTTTTAGAGGCCCGAAACCTGAACCAAAATAGAACAAAATTAGAAGAACCGAATACGATAAAATACTCAAATGGGTCAAAGATTATGTATCCGAAAAACCGAATCCGAACAAGAACCAAAACCAAATCAAGAACCAAATTTTGTTCTTTCTATAGTTTTTCTATTACATTTTTAATTTTGAATTTTTATATAAATATACTTGATCCCGAGCTTGATCTGTACCATACTAGATTAGATGAAGTGAACCCAAAAAATATCAAAATATTGAATTAGATGAACGAACCCGAAAAAATATTAAAAAAAGGGTCCCAAGCCTATATACTTGGAGAATCAAATCCAAAGCCGAACCGGAACCAAATTTATAAGAGATATGTTTTTATTAAATTTTAACTTTTTTAGATTTTTTATTAAATCTTTATTATTTTGAATTAATAAATAATAATTTGTAGCAAAATCTATTTTTATCCTTTTTTAAGGTTAGTTATGGACCTTCGGTTAATTTTATCTTATAGTTTATAACACGACCAAAATGAAAGTGTCTTGCGCTTTAATATATAAGATACGGATCACTTGGTATAATAAATCACATGTTATATGATAATAGTGAACATTTGATATTACAAAATCATTTGGTATACACTACAAAAAATTTGAATTATTGTGACAATTGTATTGTAACTAAGAAATTTAGTAATAATTTGTGATAATTTATATACGATTATTTTACGAATTTAAATAAATAATTGTGACTCTGTATTGTAACAATTTACGAAGAAATTGTTACCAATATACATCTGTGACAATTGTATTCTAACTGTTTAGAAATCATCACAAAAATGTAATAATATCTTTATATTCCGAGGAAGTACGTGTTATTATGACAAATTATTACGTATCAATGCAAATTTTGTTGTTGTAGTGATAACAAGAAAATTATTATTATGTCACTACATATTATTATTAAATTTTTTTACCAAAATAACTTTGTGTAGCCGAATTGGATGACAAATAGAGAAAATTGGCCCCAGTGCCCTATTATCTTTTAAAATTAGCCGAAATACCCTATCTCTCAATTTTTCTGCCAAATGCCACTTTTCACATTTAAAAGACGTTTTTGCCCTCATCTCTTTACAATTGAAAAGATGAGACCGGGTATTAACGTGGATGTAGACCAGTCAACTGTTTTGCTTTTGTATGGACATATAGTCCAATGCTTTCTTATAGACGTGGACTAAATTTTCATGTTATATTTCAATATCCGTTCTCTTTTTCAGATGACTTGTTGATATGGACATGTACATATAACTATTTGATATGGACATGGACATATCACTGTTTGATATGGATTTGGACATATAGTCCAATGTGTCTGCTAAAAAATGACCAGTTGGTCTTCTATATTTCTCTGGCCGTGGACATTATATTTCACATGTTCATCTCTGTTTACCTTCATGATCTCCGCATTTCCATAGGTCTTTGCGCCTTGTAATGCCATTTGTCATGGTCCAGACTTTGTGGTTGTGGACATGAAACTTATCATCTATATTGACCTGATGCTAGTGGACCTAAACAAAAAATTCTCTTGCAGTGGACATGGACATGGACATGGACATGGATATGGACTTGGACAACATGTCAGTAATCATATATGATCATACGATGCTGGACATGGACCATGTTCCACAAAAGGTGATGCCATCTGATTCATATTTTTCTGAATGCTTTCATTCTAGCCATGGACAAATGCTATAAGAAATGAATGGACATTGAAAATATAATTGTGAAATACACAACATACAATATGATATGAATAAATGTATGGACATGAACAAATACTATAAGAAAGGCCCATATAGATCGAACGAGTAATGCTCATATAAATCTCTCAACACATTGTGTTGACCACTTCTTTTGTAGTTTTGTTTGTGGCATTGCTCCAATTGCCCTTATCTCACAAACTATTGTTTATTTTGTCCAACACATTTGTGTTTTATTTGATCCATGTCCTCTCCCTTACATCTAGTATTGTCCATCACGATTTACAGTGCTTCTCTACATTATCCAATTATTGAGGACATTTCTCCTGGACCAGGAATTGTGGACATGCCACTTCTCACTTTTGCCAGATGGTTGTAATATCTCAACAAATTCGCATTCTGTGGACATGGATGTGGATAAAGTTAATGCTTGTATAGGGACATGGATCTTGGTGTACCCGCTTTCTGATAACATATTTTTATGGTGTTTTTAAAATCCTATTACAGTGGTGTGTCGGTGTAGTATAATAGGTGTCAGTCCAACTAGAAATGTAGTTAACACTCAGAATACAGTAAACTATTCTAATTCAAGCCAATCAAACTTTGGTTTGTCTAACAACCTAGATTGTACTTAAAAATAAAAATGAGCAAATCAATTAGCAATAACAAAGAGATTAAAACAAATCAATAACCAGCAATGTTAAAAGTGAATTTAATGCAAGGTAAGAAAACAGGTTCCTGAGGAGTGAGCATCACGGATCAGCGTGACTCTTAGACCAACTAGGCGCTTGACAACACTCAATTAAGCTAATCTCTAAGCAGCAAGAACGATAACAATGAATCCACTCTCGTGGCAAACAAACTCGAGTTGACTACTAACAGACCCTATTCCCATAGGCATTTTATAATCTACCCGGCATAAATGATCAACCCGCTTAGAGCCAATTCACACCTCGGACAATCGATCTCTCGAGCCGAGCGTGTAAATCTCTGAGACGCTCTATCAAACACTGATCAGATGCTAGAGCATCTCGGAACAAGCCCCAGTTGATCAGAATAGAGCAAGTAATTAACGCACCAAAACAGAAGAGATCCTAACAATTCTAACCTCAAGAACCTAGAAAACCTAAATTTCACGCTGACCTAACTCATCCTCAAGAGACCTAGGTAACTACTCAAAATTCATGAAATTAACACTCAACGAGAAATTCATATTAGATAGCATAGATAATACTCGAATGAAAATTAAGATAAACACTGAACGTAAACTGAATTGCATAAAACGAAAAACTCAAATCAAAAGTATTTGTTCTGAAATTACAAAGAGCTAAAAATATGTCTGCTCACTCGAAAACAACCAAAAACTCACTCGGAATAGAAAACTAGATAGATCCCCAAAATCATTCCCATTCTCAGTATATAGAGAATTCAGCACAAATACAATAAAATTCGGCCCAGCAAGAAAAAGGTCCAATCTGTAGTAGATCTTGAAGCCACACTCGATCCATACGCTGATCAGGTCCATGATCAGAACCTTGCATCTCAAGATAAAACACACTCGAATTGCAGCTCTAGTGCAATCATGCGTTCATTCGAGTGTCAGCTCACAGTTCAAGTTCTTCACGTTTCATTCGCCACACCAATCCAGTTCGAGTATGATAAGACTCGAGCAGTACTCGAGCATCTTCTTTTGTTTCCATGCTCCAACCGCATTTCAAGTGCTGCGACTTTGCATCTCTTTTCAGCCACTAGTCCAGAAAGCTCCATTTTCGCACTTTTAGTACCTAAAATCTCCTTGAATGCAATATGCATGCTGATGCAAATGAATGAAGCTATTTGGACTCTAAAATGACAATAATATATTATATAGGCATGTAAAAACGGCTAAATAGAACTCCTAAAATGTGCTAAAAAGCATACATATCACTTTCTCTTCTCAACGATGCTCTCTTTGTGAATTGTTTGTTCTATTATTAAGGGCATTATTGTCAAGTCATGTGTATTTTATAGCATTTGACACAAAAATAAAGGTATTTCGCCTAATTTCATAACTCAAGGGGCACTTCACAAAATATTCCCTAACAAATAAGCTAATTTATTTTATTCATAATATATCAAGTATTATGATTTTTATGTCAGGTATTTTTGATCATTTTCACCAAATATATTAATCAAATATTATTCACCACATATATTTGGTCAGAAATTCCTACTGGTTATCAAGAAATTATGACCACATTTTTGGTCAGTAATTTTTTTTTTCTTATAACACAAACCGATTTTTTAATTTAAACTTAAATAGAAGTAGTACATAGCCCAACAAACATTTGCTTGGATAGCAAAAAAGATAAATAAATTTAGGGAAATTAATTTTTGTAAAATTAGTTTAGTCTAGTGGCTAAGGGTTATGTATTTTAAGGGTAAGGTTCATGGGTTAAAGTCTTCATGTTGTGTAAATTGTGTTTTAAATTAAAGCCTTTAATATCTAAAAGTAATGCCAAACAAAAATGTGACGATTTGTATCACTTTCTCCGTTTTGTCGATCACCCAAAATTCTATATTTTTTTTAAAGTTTATCTCTCCATCTAGCCACTTTTAATCTCTAGTATTAATTTATTATATATTTCAAATCTCTAGTCTTCCTTCCATTTTTTTAAAGTCAAAAATATCAAATTGCAACAAGTTTCAAATCTTCAATTCCAAGTGCAGTAGCTAAACAAAGAATATTTAAACATTATCAAAAATTACTAAATAAGTAGGACATCAATTTTTAAATTACTTTAGACATTAAACTATATAGGATCGGCACAGTATGACAAAACAAGTATTAGCACATCCAATTGGAAGTTCTGAATTCACCTTTTGAGATCTCTTTGTCTTCTGTTGTACCACTTGAGCATCACTCTATTCTATTGAAAATTTTATTATTTCGTTAAATTTTATGTCTGATTTTTAAACATTGACTAAGTAAAAGTTTGATATTTATTTTGTACAAGTAAAAGTTAAGGAATTAATTAGCCGGTTGGCGCAAGTGGTCTTTAGTTCAGTGGTTGGTGATAAGTTTACTAAAGGCAGGTGCACATGCACAACCAGAGATCAAGATACACAATCTACGAGATTTATGTAAGAATTTGGCTAATAGGCCGGCTATGTAGCCCATATTGATATTTGCTGTTAACGAAAAAAATTAGCCGATTTGCAAAAGTTCAGGATTTTAATGGCCTTTTTTCCATCTGTATATTGTACTAGGCACTAGTTGGAATACAAGTACAATAGCCATCAAAACACATATAAGATGTCGAGGCACATGTGAATCTCATACGAGGATCACAATTACCCGTATACTTGCATTTCTGAGCATTGTTCATAGTCTTTAGGTTGTCAGGTTTCTTTTGATGACTACACTTGCATTGTCCATTCACACATCGAGATGTACCGGTCGAGCAGTGAAAGTTTCTACAATTTTCCATTGTTTGGCAAGACGGAAAACCATAAGCTTTCGTTGTCGGAATACTCACCATCAGTGCACCTAATAAAGCACGCAAGACAAGACAAAACGTATGCAATATGTCAAAACTTCAAGTCCAATAAGTATGCTTAAGTAAAAGTCTAAATAGAGAAATCAAGTCGTAGTTTAATGATATTTAGACCAGGACCTTATGGTATAACCTGATAAATTATGGGATTTCAACTCAAAACCAATTAGTAATGAGTGGATTGGTCCCTAGCTTATATATAATAGATTAGAATGGTCCATATTTCCGATGTGAGATAATTACATTCTAACATGCCCCCGCAAAATGATAGGTGATATATCTAAACATTTCGAAAGACCACAACATACGCATCATCATGATACATGCATATTGGGCCAGACCCATAACAGATGCATATCCCATGCATGAATGATGAGGCAGAATTAATATTGGACTATGGTACCATGATAAATTATGAGATTCAACTCAGAACTAATTAACAATGAGTAGATTGACTCATAACTTATATATGGTAGAATAGAATGATCCCAATTTCCGATGTGGTATAATTACATTCTAACATAAACTCTCAAAGAATATAGGTTTGACGTCTCCTAGAAACTTTAAATACCACTTCTTAGCCAAGTGGGTACTAGGCTTAATTAAGTCTAGTGATTTACATATGAGCTATTAGACAAGAAATTAGTTGGATGGTAAAATCGGGATCATCAGGACTATACAAAATAGGAGATCTTGTTAGAGAGATTAGAAAGACTTACAATTATAGGCAATAATAATGGTAAGGAGAAAGAAAATTGTGATCTTTGATGCCATTTTTTTAATTATGGCTATACCTTATAGACCCTTTGCTAATTTATAGTGTTCTTTCAATTATAAGAATTTAATTTAAATATCTCTTTATATTCATTAACTCAAATCTTTAGCCATTAAATAGAACATCTCGCGTACATTACAGAATTTTGTCAAAATGTGTATACTTTGGTTGGTTGACCAAAATTCTGAAGATTTTTTTTTAATAATTAGATCGACAAGGTCTGATCCATACTCTAATCTACACCCTAAAATTTCTTTTAATTTTACTAGTGTAGTAGAGAAGAATCGAACCCCGATGCCCTGAGTCATTAGCTGGATCATCCTAACTATCAGACTGAGAATAACTCTGTATTTCTAAAGATTCTTTTGTTTATAAGTTATAATGATTAATTTATACTACAGTATACTTATATATTTCTATTTTATCCACCTATAATGCAATATTAAGTCTAAATAAATTTAGGCAGACATTATTTGTCATTGAAACTAAGTTTCAATACCATCTCCAATGTATTCTTTTATTTTACTCTAAAAAAGAGGAACTTGTTGTGTTTTACTTCAATTTATTTCTATATTTTTTATTCTAAAAGGGAATATTGTAAGTATATTCCATTTTTACTCTAAAAATATCACCTCTAATATAACATTTATAGTCAAAAATAGAGTTCGATTGGAAATGTTCTAAGAAAAAAGAAAAGTCTTTAACTCCTATAAAATTTAGGGAAATCGATAGTTTTCTCACCGGAAATCCTTAGAACAGATTTCTAAATTAAAATAATTTTATGGATTAACATTCGACAAGATAATTTATTCAATTCATTTTCGTACAATACTTAGAACAATGATGAAATAAAAGTCCTAACGAGACTCAAATAACAATTTGTAGTAGGTACTAATTGGTACAAGTACAATAGCCATCAAAACACATATAAGATCTCGAGACACATGTAAATCTCATACGAAGATCGCAATCACTCGTATACTTGCATTTCTTAGCATTGTTCACAGTCTTTAGGTTGTCGACTTTCTTACGATTAGTACACCTGCATATTCCCTTCGAACATAGAGGTGTACCGGTACGGGGCTCGCAGTAAAAGTAGTGACAATCTCTCTGTGTTTTGCAAAGCAGAAGCTGAGATTTTGTTGTCGGAATATCCACCATTATTGAACCTAATAAAGCACACAAGACAAGACAAAACGTATGTTATATGTTCAAACTGAATCCAACAAGTATGCTTAAGTAAAAAGTCTTGTTAGAGAAACTAGATGGTTGTAGTCTAGTGGTACTAAATTTGATATCTCTCGACGTAAACTCGCAAAGATTACATGTTGAACGCCCCCTAGGAACTTTAATTTCCACTTCTTGGTCAAGTGGGCATTGGGCTTATGCCTAGTAATTTACATGTCCAAGAGCTAATGGATTCGAAAATTAGTCGGGTGGTAATCACCAAGACTATTAAAAAGAACAAGGACTCGTAGTTTAGTGGTAAAGGGGAGAGGTAAGTCTTCCGCCACCCAGGTTCGAGTCCTGGTCAGAATATTCACATTGGACTCCTCGGTTTCGGGGGATATACATCCAGACCCAGGCCAAAAACTCAGGATCCAGGACCAAACCTCCTGATAACAAAAAAAAAAGACTATTAAAAAGAGTTTTGTTAGAGAGATTGGAGAGACTTACAGGCAACAACGATGATAAGGAAGAAGAAGATTTTGATATTTGATGTCATTTCTTAAGGATGTGTATACCTAAATAAACCCTTTACTAATTTATAGTGTCTCTCAAATATAAGAATTGAATTTCAATATCTTTATATTCATTAACTCAAATCGTTTGTGACTTTTGGCATTAAATAGAAGATCTCGCATACAATATCCACTTTTTTGTCAAAATTTCTATACTTAATTTGGTTGGTTTGTCAAAATTTGGAAGATTCTTTTGCTTATAATGATTGATTTTTTACTGCATTTATATATATATATATATGTATATATATATATATTTAATCTGTATATGACGCAATATCAGGTGAAAATAAATTTAGACTGACATTATTTGCCATTGAAACTATAATAAAATTTTCCGGAAAGAAATACAATGTTTTTTTAATCCGTTTCATTGATGTTCTAGAGATTTTTTTAATTTACTTAATTATTATTTTTAAAAATTTGTACAAAGTTTGAATATATTTTGTGATAACTTGTATTCTCCATATGCTACAAGAAAAAGTTTGTATTGATACATAATATTTTGTCACAATAACACATATTTCGTCACAATATGAGGATATTGTTACGAATTTGTGATGATTTGTAAATGGTTACAATACAAGTGTCACAAACGCATATTAATAACCGAAAATATCACAATATACTCATGACAAATAAATCTAGTAATAATTTTGTCACAGATCGTTACAAAATAAAGTCACAATGATTCGTAACAAACAAAATTCGTAACAAAATTATATATAAAACATTACAAATTATTAATAATATACATTGTCACAATAGGTCAACTTTTTTGTAGTGATACAGGGAGAAATGTCAAAAGTGGATTGCAAAAAAATTCAAAATATTAACACAATTATTTGTTATTCATTATTGATTTAAAATCTCTATCAACATTATGACCTATGGATTTTATCATTTACAAATTCTAGTTAAATCATTTTCTATTATATTAAATCATTCCAAATATTCGGAAAACTCACCTAAATTTTTCTAAATAATAATAGTACTGGCCCAATTCACTCTCAATCAGATTTCTTTGTCAACTCAGATTGCTTAAATTTTTGTTTTTCTTTTTAAGAATACAAAACAAATTCAATTGATTGTTTTCAAAAATATAGGGAAATCGACTGTTTTCTCACCGAAATCCGTAGAACAGATTTCAAAATAAAATAATTATATGGATTGTCATTCAACAAGATAAGTTATTCAATATCTATCTGTAGAATGCTTAGAACAGTAATGAAATAAAAGTCCTAACGAGACTCAAATAACAATTTGTAGTAGGCACTTAGAGCATTTTCATTAGAGTATTACATTATTATAATATTAATTTTATTTTTATTTATTATTTATATGAGTATCACAAAATTTTTAATAATATTTTTTTTTTGGTTTTACAATATTTTAATGTTGTGATATCCATTAAGAAACTTTCAATAGAGATACGCTTAGTTTTGGTTATCGGCTTTTTTACCCTTAGTACACCTGCATATTTGCTTCGAACATACAGGTGTACCGGTACCAGGCTCGCAGTAAAAGTAGTGACAATCTCTCTGTGTTTTGCAAAGCAGAAGCTGAGCTTCTGTTGTTGGAATATTCACCATTATTGAACCTAGTGAAGCACACAAGAGAAGACAAAACATGTGTTATATGTTCAAATTGAATCCAGTAAGTATACTTAAGTAAAAAGTCTTGTTAGAGAAACTAGATGGTTACAGTCTAGTGGTATTAAAATTGATATTCTGGACGTAAACTCGCAAAGATTACATGTTTAAAGTTCCCTAGGAACTTTAAATTCCACTTCTTAATCAAGTGGGCATTGGGCTTATGCTTAGTAATTTACATGTCCAACAGGTAATAGATTCGAAATTAGTCGGGTGGTAATCACTAAAACTAGGTCTGAGTATTTTATCCGAATCTAAAAAAACCAAACCGAACCGGATTCGAATATAGGATCTAAACCTGAACTAGAACCGACGTAAATTGGATCTTACATCTATATACCAAAAATCCGGACTGAATCTGAACCGAACCAAAACCCGAATGAGTACCCAAAAACCCAAAATATAAATATATTCTTTAAAAATTATTAATTGTATTAATAACTTAAATACAGAAAATTAGAATCATAAATGCCAGTATATTAGTAATTTAAGATTAAAATAACTAAAATATTCAAAAGATTAAATTTTTGAATTTATTTTTCTATTAAATTTTATTAGTTTTACAAAATTTAAAACAATTTAGATAGAAATGCCCATATCCGAACCGGACCCGAACTGAACGTGATTTTTTTTGAGTATTTTTGTAGATATCCGAATTGATCCGGAGCCGAAAATATCCGAATCGAACTTGATCCAAACCCAAAATGTCCAGGCCTAACTAAAACTATTAAAAAGAGTCTTTGTTAGAGATATTAGAGAGACTTACCGGCAACAACGATGGCAAGGAAGAAGAAGATTGTGTTCTTTGATGCCATTTCTTAAGGATGTGTATACCTAAATAAATTGTTGCCTTTGAGAAATTTGTCAACTGAAATATTTATTTATTTATTTTATTTATTTTTCTTTGTTGTTGAAAACTTCTTACATTACACGAGAAGAGAATGGTCTTTTTAAGGACTTGAACTTACCACCAACAGAGCTAAACTTACGCCAATACCAAACAGAAATTGTTGAACTAATCAACTCCTACAAAACAGGAACACTTATTCAATTAGAAGCAAATAAACGATTAAAACTGAAAACTAATTAAAGTGAATACGAGTTATCAGGACTTTTTTTTTATCACAAACCCTTTACTAATTTATAGTGTCTTTCAAATATAAGAATTGAATTTCAATATCTTTATATTCATTAACTCAAATCGTTAATGATTTTTGGCATTAAATAGAAGATCTCGCATACATTATAGACTTCGTTGTCAAAATGTCTATACTTAATTAATTTGGTTGGTTGGTCAAAACATGGGAGATTCTTTTGCTTATAATGATTGATTTTTTACTATATTTATATATATATATATATATATTTAAGCCATATATGATGCAATACAAGTGAAAATAAATTTACACTGACATTATTTACCATTGAAACTATAATAAATTTTCCCGGAAAAGAAATACAATGTATAGTTTATCCGATAAAATTGATTCCTACAAAAAAATTAATTCATTTCTTGATGTTGCAGAGAACTTTTTATTTTACTTAATTATAAATTTTTTTAATAAATATATTTTGTGATAACATGTATTCCACATAGGGAAAAATGTCACAAGTGGATTGTACAAAATTTAAATATATTAACATAATTATGTGTTATTAAATTATTGATTTAATTTTTTTTATCAATTATAAATACTAGTTAAATTGCCGAGTTCTTTTCAGTCTAATGGTTAAGATAATCTAGCTAATGACTCGGTATCAGGGTTCGAATCCTCTCCATTACATTATCATCATCTTATTATATAAAGAAGGGTTTCTCAAAGTTAGTAATTAACAAGATCCTTCCACGTGTCAGATCCACTGATCCAAAATTTTCCTGGATTTATTTATTTTTTAAAAAACTAGATAAAATATATATTTAAATAGATTTCTTCAATATTTAGATAATCAAAATCAAAAAAGAATTTCTAATATAAAAGAAATTTTAATCTAAAAGAAAATCGAGAATATTAATTGTTAAGAAATTAATTTTAACAAATAGTAATATTCATTACTAATCTTATGATATAAAGAAGGGTTTTTCAAAGTTAGCAATTAACAGGATCCTTCCACGTGTCAGATCCAATGATCCAAAATTTTCCTGGATTTATTTATTTTTTAAAAAACTAGATAAAATATATCTTTAAATAGATTTCTTCAATATTTAGATAATCACAATCAAAAAAGAATTTCTAATATAAAAACAATTTTAATCTAAAAGAAAATCGAGAATATTAATTGTTAAAAAATTAATTTTAACAAATAGTAATTTTCATTACTAATGTTATGATATAAAGAAGGGTTTCTCAAAGTTAGCAATTAACAGGATCCTCCCACGTGTCAGATCCAATGATCCAAAAATTTTCTGAATTTATTTATTTTTAAAAAACTAGATAAAATATATCTTTAAATAGATTTCTTCAATATTTCGATAATCCTAATAAAAAAATGCTAACATAAAAGAAATCTTAATCTAAAAGGAAATTGGGAATATTAATTGTTAAAAAGTTAATTTTAACAAAAAATAATTTTCATTACTTATCGTATTATATAAAAAAAATATTATATTAAAAATTTATTTTTATAAAACGAAGTATTATTATT
>OVBA01007839.1:0-13682 GCA_900406435.1 Lepidium aucheri | reverse complement strand
GTGCAGAAACGTAGAGTATCATTTGAGCACATTAGGATGGACATGATGGTAACAGATCCGTTAACTAAAGGATTACCACCCAAGACGTTTACTAGCCATGTAGAGCGTATGGATGTTATAGATAAGACCTTGCTATTCTAGGTATGATATGCTCATTGTATTTGAAAGACTTTGAATTCAGTTAGGATATATGTTTCTGTTTTATTGAACATGTTATCATTATAGTATATGTATACATTTTAGTTTAAAGATAACATGTGTATTTGAGAATTAAAGTTTTTCTCAATATTAAAGAAAGAAAAGAATAAAGTTAGAATTGGTTTGTGATACATGGAAGGGAACTTGTCATTCAATGATGGGTAACCGCCATGATTCGATCAGTTCTGATTTTATTACAATAATTAAAGGATTAATGAACTTGATATAAAGTGCATATTATAGATATTGAACCATTAAGTCAACACAACGGCCAAGTGGGAGAATGTAAGAATATTTTCCGTTATATGTGGCCGATGTGTTTCTCGGTTTAATTATAAAGTTCAAGTTCATATTAAAGTTTATGATTCTAATATAAAAGACGATACCGTGATGGATCGGTTTTGATTAACGTATTAGAATCGGGTATGTTGATAACCCTCCTCCCTTACTAAATTATATTGTATTGATCTTCTATGTAAAGTATATATGTGTATATATATATATGGTAATTAATCAATTCAATACAAATATATATGTACCATATATATATATATAATTAATAATATGTCAGTTTACAAATGACAAAGGTTCGTGACCTTTGGTAACAATATAAAAGGAATTGTAGTTGTTGAGTAAGTGGGTTAATGGTTACCACTACAAAACAAAAACAAAACGTACGGTAATCAAAAAGAAAATAGAGAATGATCAATTGAGGTTTAAAGAGAAAGGGAGGAGAAAATTAATTTGAAGTTCTGATCCACATCATACAAAAGCAATGGATCAAGGTTATTCTTTCTTCTTCATTAAGAAATTGATTGTTTGTTGAATTGAAACAAATTTAGATGAGACTTGGGACAAATTTCATAAATGGAAATCACTAAAAAGTAAATTTATATGGCAATCAGCTTTCCTTCTTGATCTAACATTATCAAATATTCACCTTTCATATGGATATCACAAACTAATTCAGTTGCTTGCCCAAGACTAATGATATTGCTCTTCAATCCCGGCATATAGTAAACATTAGTCATCACATTGGCCTCCCATTTCTATGCACAAGTGAGATCGATCCTTTTCCTTTGATATCAATTCGAGAATCGTCTCCGAACCTTACTTTTCCCGTCACATTTTTATCAATTCGAGTGAAATATCGTCTATCACCCGTCATATGATTACTAGCTCCTTTATCTAGATACCAAGTGTTTTCTTCATTGTTTGTTTCGAACTTACTTGGTATACACTTCTCCTCGTTTAGGTACACAACTGTGTGCATGAGTAGCTCATCGGCATCTTTTGAATCACCATTAACACTATCTTCTTGAGCCTCTTGCAACTTTAGTAGACGATCCGGGCAACTTGATGCATAGTGTCCATGTTTATCACACCGATAACACATGACTTTAGATAAGTCTCGAGCTTCATTCCCTCTACCTCGACCTCTTCCTCTAGAGTGACCACCTCGTCCTCTAGAATCTCCATAATTCTCTTGGTTTCTTGTTTGAGTATCCGAGTTTGAATACATTAACTTGTTTTGATCTTCTTGTGCTTCTTCCTCCTCTTCGAAGATTCTTTCCTCATAGGCTTTTAAGCGACCTATGATATCATCAAAGCTTGTTGTCTTAAGATCTAGTACTTGCTCAAGTGATCAACAATGTGAATGTATTTCTTTCGTGGAAGACTATTGAGAAACTTCTTAACCAGCTTAGACTCCTAAATACTTGCTCCTAAAGAGGCCGATTTGGAAGAGATCTCTGATAGCTTGCCTACAAAGCTATCTATAGTTTTGGATTCCTTCATCTTAAGACGATCAAATTCAGCCGCAAGGGTTTGTAGTCTTGCTTCCCTAACCCTTTCAGCACCCATATAACGTGATTTGATCGCTTCCCACACCTTCTTAGCCATTTCCAACTCACCAACTTGTAAGATTAGGGCTTCCGGTATAGATTGAAATAACATCCCCATCGCTAGGTTGTTTTTCTCCCCATCGCTTATGTCACCTTCAATAAGTTCCCACACCTTTGAGATTTTGAGACACACCTTCGTCTCATGGCCCATACAGTGTAGTCAGTTGAAGTTAACATAGAACACTGAACTGAAGATGAAGAACCTTCATCACCTTCTTTCTTCTCTACGGGAATTATTGGAATATTTGACATAATCTCTGTATGATTAGAACCCTCTTGTTTTAATTAATTTTTTAATCGATTAGGCCTCTTGCCTACTCCTTCCAACCTGGCTCTGATACCAATTGAAGTCCTTAGGGATCGATCAATTGCACACACAAGATTAATAAATACTCTTTCTTTATTGCTTTAGAAAACTTACTCAAAAACTAAAGCCACAAACACAATAATATCTCTTAGGTTATATCACACTTTGTTATCTCCCTAATTATAATAGACAAGACAAAGTTTTCCTTATCACAAAAAGGAAAGTAGGGTTTAGATAACTCCTAAACCTGACAAACTCTATCTAATCTATTTAGTAGCTTGTTCACCAAGTTAGTGCATTCAAGCTTAATTCAACAATATCCGTGTTCTGTGTTCGAGAATTGGTCTTAAACTTATCATGAATAGTGTTCTGATTTAGATTCCCATTTTCGTAGGGAATTTCTTGATTTTGATGTTTTTAATTATTGAATTTATATAATTTCATTTACTGATTTGTTTAACTGCCATCACCACTACTATTTTGCTTTGTATTAGCTTAAATTTGATTTAAAAATTGATAATATAGGTACTTATTTTTTATGTTTTTGATACTTAAAATATTATTTTATTTTACTGTGCATTTACAGTAGAACTATGAGATTAGAACTTAGTGTATCAATATATAAAATATTTGCTAAATTACTTTTTTTTTTCGTTAATTAGCTCGACGCTTGCCAACACAATATATAGGGAAAAGCTGGCGACTTATTTTCATAATATGAGAAAATCTTTCAAATCTGATGAGACAATAGACATATATTATAATTCATAGGGATTTTTAAATTACTTATTTAATCTTTTTTCTATGTAACATATATGTATCTGTCGGAAATCCGTCACATTGATATAATTCCGACAAATATTTTTTTACCAGTTATCATCAACAATTTCTAACAGGTTTCAATTCTCATGACCCTAAATCTAACAGAGTTAATCGATATATAACCCACCATCAAAAATTGGGATAACCTTGTCTAAACAGATAACTAAAAAGTGGTGACATACGTAATTATAAGTTATCTGTTTGAACAAAATTATGGTTCATAACTTAGCCTACAAGTTCTTTACACATATTCAGTAAAAGAAAATAAGTCTTGGTTTGTTAGGTTTTCAATTTTCTATAGCTAATACTCGTATTGTAGAACAAGAAGTTACCATCTCAAAATTTTTAAGAAACAAATTTAAGTGAATTAGCAGCAATAGATTATAACTTATACATTTACACGTATCAAATTAAGAATTTTTTTTTAAAGAGTCATGAGTTGTGATTTGACTTTCATACAATATATATTATTCCTGGGAATAAAACTTGATCCAAATTTTGGATAATTCTGATTAGGTAGTTCGGGTATCGGATCAACAATTAATAAGTGTTTTATTTTACAATTTGGGTTGTGATTTGGGTCGGGTGGTTCGGTATCGGGTCAACCAAATTTTTTTAATATTTTTTGGAATTTTTTGGATTTTTTAATATTTTTTGGATTTTTTTGGATTTTTATTGATTCAGGTCAGTTCGGATCGGGTCAGATTGAATTTTTTAGTATTTTTTTGGATTTTTTCAGATTTTTTGAATTTTTTTGTATTGAACCGATGAATAAGAGAACTGAGCGAAATCAGACCTACTTTTTAAATATCTCTCTATTTTTTCAAATTTTTATGTTAATTCAGAATCATTGGATACTATCTGAACTACCCGATACTCGATCCGACCCGATCCAAATTTTTCTTTTCGGTTAGTTTGGAACAATTTAAAAATTTAATAAATACACGAATACTAAATAACTCGACCCGACTCAACCCGTTTGATCCGAATTCGCCGGCCTAAAATTATATATGGTTAAGATAATGATAAGTATTATAAGATTATTGAAAAATTGGTTGTTTGATAGATAACGACGAAATATCTATAAATGTAGTCAACTAGGCTGCTTTAAAACATAATTCAAACACAAAAGAAAACAATTTCGAGTCTTCTACGTTGACTTCCATGAGAGATCGGACTCGGAGACTGACATCTTAAAAGGAAGAGACGACATTAAATAGTCAAGCACAATGACTTTGTCCAATTTTCTTTTATTCATTGCTTTTACATTTTCGATTCATTGAAGCAATCGTCGTCATTACATATATTCATGTAATGGAAACTAGAGATGCCAATTTAATAGTGACAAAGATTGATACTCAACTCACTAAAATTTTCTACAATATCTATGCAATATTATTTGTGATAGAATTGAAGACCCGTGTTTTTATAAAATAATATTCAAAATATTACCTTGATCGGATGCCATAATATTTAATCTTTTATAATTAAAAGTGATATTTTATTGTTTATAGTATATTTATTAGGAATTAAAATTTATAAAATTACACATTTCTCATCTTATATATAAATAGATTATTTATGGCTTGATTCTTAATCTTCTAAATTTTTATCTACAGGGGGTAAGGAGCTGCTTATTAAGTCTCTCTTGACAGCTTTACCTTCTTATGTGATGTCCTGTAATCGGTTATCTAAGATTTTTACTTCTAAATTTAATTTACCGATTGCAGATTTTTGGTGGAAGCACTCTCAGACTTCGAAGTGTATTCATTAGGTTACATGGGCTAAGTTATGTCGTGGAAAATCTGAAGATGGGCTAGATATTAGTACAATTGAGGTTTTTAATTATGCTCTTGTTGTTAAACATCTATGGCGACTTCTTGATTGTCCCGATTCTCAATTTTCTAGGGTTTTTTTGAGGTCGGTATAACTTGAGTCTTTTGGCGATTCGCAGGGTTGGTTCTCCTTCCTATGGTTGGCGTATTATTGCTTCTGCCAAAGCTTTGCTCTGTAAGGGATTGATTAAACGTGTTGCGAATAGGTCTACTATTTCAGTGTGGCGAGACCCCTGGCTTCTTGATGCTATTCCAAGGCCTTCCGTTGGTTAAGGCTCCCTATATCATCTGCATCTTACTGTGGACCATCCCAATGACCCTCTCTCTCGGACCTGGTGTCATGTGTTGGTGCATCAGTTATTTGTGCTTCATGATGCTCGGTTGATTTTGGGAATCCCTATTCCCAGATCCCCTCTCAAGGATTGGTTAGGTTGGATCTTTACTAAATTTGGGTAATATATGGTCAAGTCTGGGTATTGGACTGAGAGAAATCTTTCGGCTTTTGAATGTACACGATTTGGTCCATCTATTGAGCTCTTGCAGAGCCATACATGTAAAACAAGTGTTCCCCTTAGCTTAAGCATTTCACGTGGTAAGCTGTCTTGAGTCATTTGGTTGTTGGGTCCAACCTTGTTCATCGGGGGGTTTCCTGTCCTCCGCCGTGTAGTTGTTGTGGTACAGAGATGGAGAATATCCATCATGTTTTGTTTGAGTGTCCGCCATCAGTTCAATGTTGGGCTTTATCAAACATTTCTTCCGCTGTTGATGTCTTCCCATCTAGCTCAGTTTTCTCCAATTTTGATTTTCTTTTCTGGCGAGTGCCCCCTGAGGTGGATAAGAGTAGTTATCCTTGGTTATTGTGGTTTATATGGAAGGCTAGGAACGACAAGGTTTTCTTTAACATTGATAGGGATCCACAAGATACAGTTAAACACGCAGAAGAGGAAGCAGCTGCGTGGTTTTCTACAAATACCCGTTCAACACTTTCCTCTTTGGTTCCTCTAGGGAGATCTCAGGGCTCTGTAGTTGAATTCGAGCTGTTTCATATACCTTTGTCTCCATCCCCAGCTTTTACAGGCAATAAGTGCTTTGTGGATGAGTCTTAGAAGAAGCCCGAGTACTATTTTGTCTTGGGGTGATACAATTTTTACGATGGTTTGGGAGGGGTCAATTTTGGAGCCCGGGGTGTCCGTCACTGCATATCCTCGATTCATTCCGAGATCGAAGCTCTACTTTGGGTCATGTCTTCACACCTCTCTGGCCAGCTCTCCGAGGTGGAAATTGTGGTTGAGTGTGCTGATATCATGAAGATGACAGAAGACCCAAGAAGTTGGCCAGCCTTCTCCCTCTCATTGATGAGTTTGCCCGACCCTGCTGTTAGTTCAACCAATTTTCACTAGCCTTAATTCCAAGAGCTCTGAATTTTAAAGCTGATTTCCGGGCAATCAGTGTTAGAGGGCTTTCCAAGAATCACTAACTATCTAGCTCAACATTCGATCCATTCTCTTATCTCATTTATAAATTAGTAAAGTTGGAAAAAACTTGATTCTTAAGTTTTTCAATATTAATAAAGAATTGTTTTTTTCTATTTCCCCTTTGCGTTTGATATCTTTTGAGATTCAAGATTTTTTTAAAAAATTGCAAAATTTCATGTTTATCAAAAAAAATTGAGGAGTCGGAAATTATTAAACTATAAAAATAAAAATGAGTTCCATAATAATATTTTGATGATAACTGAAACTCAAAGAATCATTTTGTAACTGAATTATTGTAGATGCTAAAAAGGTGCAACGGAATTATTGAGAGCAATTATAAAAAAAGTATGAATTTTCCATTGAAAGGTATATTCTTATAAAGATAGTTATAAGTAGCTCTGAGTATTCGGTTTTTTGGTTCGGTTTAGTTTGAGGTTTTTGATTTTTGGTTCTTCTAGTTCTATTAAAAGCGGTAAGCAATAAGTACCTATTAAAATTTGGTTCGGTTTGGTTCCGGTTCTAGTTTTTTCGGTTCTAGAAATGTGGTTACCAGTGAGTACCTATTCAAATTTGGTTTGGTAGTTCGGTTCTGGTTCTAAAAAAGTGAAACCAAATTAGTCACAAGATAATATTGGTTCGGTTCCGAATGGTTACTTTTTCAAAAAGTAACCAAATACTTTAAAAAATATAATTAGTTGTAACCAAAAGTAACCAAAATTTTTTAGTACTAACTACTTTTGGTTCCTATCTGGTAATTTTTGGTTCTTATAATCGAACCGAACTGAGAACCAAAATTATCTAAAACTTAGAATCAAACTATTCTTTTCAAGAAACTAAAATCGAACCGAATCTAAGTTACTTAAAAGTTAGAACCGTATAGCTCTTTTTTAGGAACCAGACCCGAACTATACCAAAATTTTTGGGTTGACTTAGTTCAGTTTTAATTCTGGTTATTATGCCTATGCCTACTTAAAAATTTTGGAAGTTTCAACTCATTTTAAAAATTTTAAATTATTTATCTCTTTTTTGATAATTAATCATATTTATACAACTTGTTAACTTTTAAATTTTTACGCCTAAAATGATTACAATTCGTTGGTGTTCCATCACCAAATAAATACCATAGTTGTCCATACCATTGTATTCCTGAATAGTTACTCCATACACTATAATCAAGGTTTTCACACTTTTTCTTCCTTCTGTCGCCCTGAAGTCGTTATTGCTCTCCATCTCACTTTGCTCATTCTTTCCATGTGGTCTATTTGTTTTTTTTCTTTGTGTCTTTTTATGTTAATGGTGACTCTAAGTATTTTGGCGACTATTAACTGCTGAGGTCGAGTTCTTCATCTTATATCTCTCAACAATTCTAGTCTCAATCTTATGGATTTGTTTCTCCTTGCCTCTGACAAGTTTTGGGCTAGCATTAAAACCTCTCCATTTCCACCCTTTTGTCTGAGGTCACGTATTTTGATCAATGCTGCTTTGGCCAACAAAGTCTTCACCAAAGATTCCTCTCCACCAACAAGGCGCTTCATGAAGTCCACCTCCTTTCCCATTTTGCAATGGGCAGGAGAAGGGGTTCAAAGCTGTCGAAGATCTGGATTGGAGAACATATATCAAGATAAAAAAGGTCTTCCCAGCGGGTTTTCAGCTTTTCGGAGCTACAATGACTCTTTGGTGTTGATGTCAGCGGTTCCGACGCCGCCTACCTCATGCCACAGAGGTGTATCTCAATTAGGGTTTCCATTGATATTAGATCCTAGATATGGGCCTCATTTACAATAAGGTATTCAACAATTTTGTTACCTCAAGCCCATTAGACCTTGCTACTGAGGACCAAGCTTTGCTTTTGGGCCTTAGAAAATATTTATTTGGAGATCCACTAGTTTTACGACTTATTTTAGGGCTTTCAGTTTGATTAAGGTATTATATTTTTTCTATTCTTTCAAGCCCAAAAGAATTTTCTGGTGAGGACAAAAAAACTTGTTATGAGCCTTAGAATGAAATTATATAAATGCCCATTAGCTTTAAGGTTTCTTTTAGAGTTCACATATTTTGGCATAAAGTTATATCCCCTAATATTCTCTAAAAGGGAGAAAAGTGGTTCACGCCATTTCTTTGTCATGGAGGTTTTGTATCAAAGCTCAATTTCTTCAAAGAGCTCTCATTTTAGTTTGATTGTCCTATATGGCAATAGAACTTGGATTAGTTTAGAATCTCCTGCAGAATCAAGAACGCAAGTCCATCCTCTATCCAAGATTTCTAGTGTGTCGAGTTGCTCCACCCATATGTTTTTCAATTTATGTATCTCGTTGATGAGTTGTTGTTTAGCATAGCCTTCCTATCAATGTGTTGTACTCTTAATCTTTAATCAATGGAAAAAGGTGTTTGACCAAAAAAAATTTTTTTTGTCTGGAATTAAAAGATTGAACATACTGTTCCGAGATTACAAAGATGAAATACATAAAGCGGCAGAAAATATTGCAATCTCCAGAAAAAAAGCCTAAAATGAGAATTTGAATCCCAAGTGAGAGAATTTTTCTAATACTAGCCCCGAGAAATACCATGCTAAGACCCTAAAACAAATACTCAAGAAACTTCTACCCCAAATAAGACGGGTAACTGAGAACACCACCTAGTATAAAGAAGCTTGAAACGATGATGACACCTCCTACCGCGAATAAGTATACCGCATAGATGATAAACGGAACTACACCAACAAAAAATCAACCCACTAGTCCCGAATATATTGAAACTGAATCCAAACATAAGCCGATTGGTTGACATCTTGATAGAACCCTTGAGATAGAAGACCTCGAACTAGTCTTGGAAGTACAAACAAGGATCAAAATTGACCTCTTCACGGAAAAACTAAACTCAATAGAGCACAATAACTTATCAAATAGGAAAGGAGATCAACCATACAACCTAGGGGAGTAATTAATCAAAAACCTAAATATAGACCTAACTAGAACCCCAACAGAGCTAAACCAAATAAAAAGCCAAGTAAGAAAACTAAATCAAGCGCAACAAAAGCATAATGAAACAAACAAGCAACCAGAACAATCGACATGAAGCCAAAAGGTCTCATCGTCAACACCTTTTCTGGCGATAACCAGGACCACCAACACAGCCAAAGCAAACACCAAACCAGACGTTACTTTCAAACGAAACGAGAAACTCACCAGTGTAGGTTCCTTCATTCAGCCCTTGCTCAAACACCACCCTGGTATGGGAACCCGTGAGCCATCCTGTCGAAACCCATCCTGTCAAAAGCCTAACTTGATTTGAAAGCTACTACACACGATCTACCTCTCCCTGGTTGGTGAAATTAAAGCCAAGAGGATGAATTGAGTCAATGCTATCAGGGTCACCGACTGCCGTTCACCAGATCAGAGGACAAAAAAGCTTGAAGGCAAGACATATCGCGATAATATTGCAAAGAGAGAGAAAAATGAAAAAAATGAGAAGGATAATGATCAAGCTCTTGCATACAATTATCTTTAAAGCTAAACAAAATTCATTTACTACAAAAACAATATATAAGTAACTTACGAGTGGAAACAAAAAAGCTGAAATAAATGGTTCAAGAAGGGTGATGAAAATACAAATTTTTTTCATGAAAAAAAGAAGAGGGTTAAAAATTGTATTGTTGGCCCTCACGATAATCATGGTAAATAGCTCTTTCAAGATAGTGAGATCATTGGAGAGACTGAGTAATATTTTTCAGAATTATTCTTATAATGTGGGGAAATTATGTATAATGATTTGTTTCCAGAAATAGATTCGATAATTTTAGAATCAGATAATAGGCTACTCATTTAAGAAGCAATATAAGAAGAAGTTGAAAAAGGTTTGTTTCTGATGAATCCAAGCAATTCGTCTGGACTGGATGGCATGTCTGCACGGTTCTTCTAGAAATCTTGGGAGGTGGTTAAAGTTAATCTTCTCAATCTGATTAATGGTTTTATACGAACAGGATCTTTTGAGCAAGATTCAGATGACACATAAGTATCATCCCAAATGGTTTTAGGCCTTCAAAGATGACATACTTTAAACCTATTAGTCTATGAAATGTAATCTATAAGATAATTTCTAAAGTCTTATGGCTCAGATAAAATAAAAGTTCTCCCGAAAATAATTTTGAAACTCAGTGGGTCATTTTAGGTAAGAGATTAATTTCAGATAATATTTTGAATGCACAAAAGATGTTGCATGCTCTTCGCACTAACAAATCAATTAGAGGAAATTTCATGGCTTTTAAGATAAACATGAGCAAAACCAATAATAGAGTCAAATGGAATTTTGTCGAAAGCCTATTACGAAAGTTGGGTTTCCATGAAAATTGGATTAAGTGTATTATGCATTGTATAAAGAGTGCAAAATATTATGTGTTACTGAATGGAATGCCCTGCAGTAAGATTATCCCAAAGAGAGGTCTCCGACAGGGTGCTCCTCTATCTGCGTATATATTTATTCTATGTATTGAAGTCCTTGTGTCAAAATTGCGTAAAGCATAACATGATAAGCTGATTTTTGGAATTTCTATTACTAGAGGGAGTCTAACGATATCAGAGCTATTATTTGTTGATGATACCTTCTTCTTTTGTAAAGCTAATCAAGAGAGGGTCCTTCATATACTTACAATTATGAAGGATTGTGAATGGATGTCAGGACAATATGGTTAGTTTTGATAAATCATCTATCCAATTTGGTCATTCTTTCTTAGAGGTTAAGATGAGGATAATTTATCATGTTTTGGACATTCAGTGAATTGGTGGGATGGGCTCTTATTTAGGCCTCCTAGAAAGGATTGGTGCTGCTAAGACAAAAGCTTTTGCTTTTATCCGGGAGAAACTTCAAGAAAAGATTAATAGTTGATCCTCAAAAAATTTTCCAAAGAAGGCAAAAAATTTATAATGAAATATGTTCTTACAGTTTTACCGACATATGTTATGTGCTGTTTTTGACTCCCAAATTGATAATTATGTGAAGTGAAGGCCCTGCTATCGCAAAATAGTTTCTTTAATATTATAATCTAACTTCCAAACTTGGATATCAAATAGAGGAGTCAGATTCATTACTTACACTGGGGAGTCATGGGAACTTCTAGGCACTACAATCTCAGGTGTGGAAGTTAGATTATCCTCCCAAATTAAGCATTTCATATGGCAAGCACTATCATGTTATATCGCAGTTATGGACAATCTGAATCATCGCAAAATAAAATGTGATATGGTGTGCAATAGATGTGATATAGATGGAGGAGACAATCAATCATGTACTTTTCAAATGTCCACCAGCTTTTCAAACTTAGGCGTTATCAAGTATTCCTTATGCAGCTAGTATCTTCCCAGAATAGTCAATATGGTCTAATTTTTTAGACTACATTTTCTGGTGTATACCAAACAAATTGGATATTAAGGTTTTCCCATGGATCATATGGCATATCTCTAAAGCACGCAATGAAAGTTGCTTTTCAAATATTAATAAGGATTTAGAGACATTCTTTAGGAGGTAGATACGAGAGAATGGTCTTCTACTAGGCAGGAGACAGTTAAGGTGCACCAACCACGAGTTGTAGTCTCATCATCTATATGGCCGTTCGTGGCAAGCCCCTCTATTTGCAACCCTTGCTTCACAAGGTATTGGTGTTTTGCGGATAGATCGTGGAAGTATTCCGATATTTATCCCAGACTCAATTGAGGGAGGTTGTATGGCTGCCAGAGGTATACTTCGAGTTTTTATCTTCATTACACTGTGAAGTGAAGGCCCTGCTATGGGCTATGTAATGCTTCTTATCCCTCTTATGGACAGAACTAGAAATAGTGACTGATTGTATTGATGATTTGAAGATCTTGACTAATCTAGAGGAATGACCATCGTTCAAGACTTACCAGGAGGACCTTTTTAGATTGCGGTGTCTCTTTAGTTTATTTTCTCTTCATGTAATTCCGAGATCTTTGAACCACTTGTAATATTAGAGAGATAACTAGTGGTAGCTTTGTAAACTTTTCCTCACTTTTGTGTATTTTATATTAAGTATTAAAATTAGAAGAAAAAAGGTAAATTACTAGTCAGAGAAGTGAGTTTGATCAAGAGATTAATGTTTATTTCTGTAATATTTCTTTCTATCAATATTGGGTCACAACTGACCCGCCTATTAGCGAAATTCTTAATATAATATAGGCAGTATGACTCAATTTCTAGATACGCAAGTGCATTTGTCTTTAGTGAACTTACTACCTACCACTAGACTAAATATCACATGCAGTTCTATAATCTTTTATAGTGAAGTTTAATTTTAGATAATTGTGAATCAATATATTAAAATTTAGAGTTTGAATTATGTATGTGTTTTCTATCCAATTGTGAAAAAACTGAAGTAAATTAACTTAGTTTTGGTGGGTTTCTGGTTATGACTTTCGACAAATTAATAGGCCATAAATATATAATTGAATTACATACATGCACTTGTTTGTACAAATACAGTCTACAAGCACGTGGGGAGCTTTAATCAAGTCTATTCACTTATTTATTTATTGTTCATTTAATTCTTTCATAATCTTGTACTGAGTCATTTTGATTTTTCCTTTCGTACATGATTATATATATAACAATCAATAAATGAATACAGTCGTAATCGAGAGAATTCACATCTGTATCTTTCTAAACATAAAATTTCAAAGTTTCTAATAATGGTCGAGCATTATCCATGTGGTCACATTTTATAGATTATATATATATATATATATATTTGTATAAAGTTATATTTTCTATATTAAAGCGGCAACACTTTTATTTGGACCGTTTTATAAATTATAAGATAAAATTAATTTATAGTTTATAACTATCTCTTTAAAAATAAGATTGAGATGAATTTTGTTACAAATTTATATATATAAATTCAAAATTAATAAATATTTAATAGAAAAATTCTAAAAAAGCTAAAATTTAATAAAAATATATTAGTTAGAAATTTGGTTATTGATTTGGTTCCGGTTCGGATTTGAATTAGGTGATAACAAGGTTTTTCGGTCTAAGCTATCAAATCATTGAGCATAGTGGCAAGTAGAGTGGATTGTCGAATCAATACTCGGAGGTAGTTGCAAACAGCCTATCTAGTACTAAGATCTAGTCC
>OVBA01007838.1:0-13682 GCA_900406435.1 Lepidium aucheri | reverse complement strand
AGTGGAAGATTTCCCTGATTTTGTCAACTCGTTCATTATAACATTTCTTCTGCACCTCTATTTCTCGTTCGACATTGTTACAAATGAAAATTATATGCTAAATATTATATTTCCTTGAAACTGACCTATTATGAACTCGATCCATCTGTATTTGTTTTTGAGGAGTACCTCATTAAGGATTTGGACTCATGGTTCACATGATTCAAGTACATACGGTTGTTCTTGCTGTAGTATCTTGCTCGAATAACCTAAAAACAGGTCCTTCCAAATGGGTTTGGTAGCTTCCAAATCGCCTTATTTCAATCTTTATAAAATTCTAAATGGGTAATATTTGCTATACTTCTTCCACTTTTTGATATTCAATTTTCAAATTTTTCAACAACATACCTACTAAAACGTCAGAATTTTAGTTTATCACAAATTATTTTAGCTTATTTCAATTTATTATACTTTTATTTATTTTTATTTATTTTATGTATTTATCTTATTTTATGTAATTTATTACATTTTATCTTCAATTTAAAATAATTTATTTTAATTTATTTCAATTTTTTTCTATTTAAAATAATTTACTTTAATTTATTATAATTTACTATAATTTATTTCAATTTATTTTCAATTTAAAATAATTTATTCTAATTTATTATATTTTACTATAATATATTTTAATTTATTTCAATTTATTTTTAATTTAAAATGATTTATTTTAATTTATTACAATTTATTATAATTTATTTTAATTTATTTTAATAAAATTTACTTGACCGTACATGTGTCACGTGTTTAGCCATACACGTGTCATGTTAACGGTTGACTAACAGAGATAACGGTCAACATTGATTTTGGCCGAAAAATAATAGTTCGTATATGAAATTTACAATTTTTATCAAGAAACTTAAGTTTAAGTCTGGCACCTAAATTCATGTATGAATTGGCACGACGTCAAAAGTTTATATAGATTTTGACCGTTTTCTCGTATAAGTAGGTACTACTTACTCAATTAAAACAAACAATTGCTAGTTACCTAATTTCAAACTATCAAATTAAATGAATATCTACCTTATTCACCCACATACGTATATGTACATATATATATTTTCCTTGAAATTTTTAATTTTTGGAAATTAAAATATAATAGAATAATGGTAAGATATAGAACTGTAATTAAATATTTTGTGCTATAATTACACGTAACCTTTGTTTGAAAAATGAATTTTAGAATCGTCATTTTCAATTTTTTTTTGAAAAAAAGTTACCAACAATATATATATTGAGAGTTAGAGTACTTTTAACAAATATTTGTTTATCAAATAGTGTAAGAAATAGTTGGTTTTTTTTTGTTTTTTTTGTTAACATTGGGCCATAAATAGTCGATCCATTAGCCAACTTCCTACATAATGCAGACAATAGAATTCGATCCGTGGTTATGTGATGGTGGGGAAAAGGGCCAAAATCTTAATGAACTTTTATCCGATTTCTTAGTGAACTTTTGAACTCGTCTTAAATCTTAATTTGGTGCTTAAAAATTAAAAAAAACTACATGAACTCTCTAATTGTGGCCAATTTCTACATAGACCTTTAATACCGTCAGTCAACGGTTAACTCGACACATGTACGGTCGATTTAAGAGACACGTGTACGGGCAGAATTTTTTTAAAAAAATTCAAAAAACAAAAACAAAATTCAAAAAAATCCAAAAAATCCAAAAAATTTAAAAAAATTGAAAAATACAAAATAATCAAAGAAAAAATTTAAAATTTTTATAAATATATTTATAATATTAATATAATAAAATCAAAAATCAAAAAATCAAAAAATTGATAAAAAGTTATAAAATAGAATAATATAAAAGAATTTAAAAAATTCAAAAATAAATTAAATACAACACATTACAACCTAACTAAACGAAAAATAGACACGATAACTAACAAAGAAGTATACATAATTACAACCCGACTACAATCATAATTCACCCAATTCAAAAAATCTTTTAACTCTAAGAGCATAATTCAAAATTCGTTGTGAATCCTAGAAATCTTTAACAAACCAAATATTTTTTACATGGTAATAGGTGCACCTACATAAATGAGTTGATGAAACATTGCTGATGTTTCCGGCACTATAGGTGCTCTCAACACTAGGTGCTTCAAGCAACTAATTTATATTACATGTTTCATCAACTCATATATGTATGTGTTTTATCATAAAAACTTTGACGTCTTACTAAGTGTTTTATTTAAAACTTTAAAAATTGACATTCAAGAAGTTAAAAAGAAAAATACCTAGATAAATGAGTTGATGAAACATATAATATAAATGAGTTACTTGAAGCACCCATTGTCAAAAGCACCTTTAGAGTTAAAGATTTTTCAAATCGGATGAATTATGATTGTAGTTAGGTTGTAATAAGATATATGTTCTGGTTAGATATCGTGTTTATTTGTCGGTTAGGTAGGTTATACTGGGTTGTATTTAATTTATTTATGAATTTTTTTTTAAAATTTAATATTACTTAAAAAATTATTCTATTTTTGTGTTTTATCATTTTTTATTTTTTATTTTATTATATATATATATATTTATATTTATGTATTTATAATAAAATTTAACTTTTTTCTCTGATTTGTTTGTATTTTTCCGATTTTTTGAATTTATTTTGAATTTTTTTATTTTTTTGAATTTTTTTGGTGTTTTTTTATAAAAAATATGGCCATACACGTGTCGCTTAAATTGGCCATACACATGTCGACTTAACCGTTGACTGACGGTATTAACGGTCAATGTAGAAATTGGCCAAAATTAGAAAGTTCATGTAGTTGTTTTAAACTTTTAAGCACTATATTGAGATTTAAGATAGGTTCAAAAGTTCATTAAGAAATCGGCACTGACGTAAAAGTTCATTAAGATTTCGGCCTTTTTCCCTGTGATGATGTCTGTCTTTACTGGACTTACCATTTGCCACTAGATTAAGGTTACTTCACAATTTTTTTGTTTAATTTAAAATTCGCAATATGGAAGGGATGAAAGTTTTATTGTGATGAAATTTAAAAGTACTCTAGCTCTTGAAAAATTAAACGCTATTGCCTCTATTTCAAAATATAAAACTTTTTATTTAAAACTATGTAGATTAAGAAACTGGAATATTTTTCAACTAAATTAATTTACTTTTTTCCAGCAAAAATAACTTATATTAGATGAGATGTCAAGACAGAGGCAAAAAGTTTACATATGTACGATTTGTAGAAAGATTACGAACTTTATGAGCTAACCAATCGGCATTCCTATTGAGAGATCTTGGGACCTATTGAAGGGAAAAAAGAGGAGAAGAGTCTTCTAAGTCTGTTGAACTCCTCCAGGTAGTAAGAGAAATTTGGCCAATCTTTAGGATAAGACAGCACTTTAGAATCTCTAAGCTATCTGTTGCGCATATAACTTCTAAAATCTCCAGACTCAAGAAGAATTTCATAACCCAAAGAACTGCTTCTAACTCCGTGTGTAAAGGGGATATGCAAGGAAACATTCCTCTAGCTCCCATGAAAGCTCCATCTGTCGCATATGGAAAGTGGTATAAACTCAGACCTGAAAAATACTATGAGTATTTCCACAAACCATCAATAAAACATCTATAGCTAGTAAAAATTTTGGTCTCTCACTATAGGAAAAGAAACCCTTGCCATAATTTTATATTCTCTGATTGGTTTCATACTTGTTGATTCGGGGATATTAATCTCACTCTGAATTTGAACATGTAGCCATATTTCCGTTTCAAAGATAGTCATTTTTCCGTTTCAGAGATAGTCATTTGTAAAGAATTAAATGTAATAAATTACTTAAAATTACTTTTATTGCAATATATAAATTCATGTTTTTTAACTTAGTTTGGTAGAGTTTGAGCTTTAGATTTGTAGAGTTTGAGACATTGAGGTTTACTGTGACAGAGTTTGGTAAGATTTGCTTTTCCGTTTGGTGGAGTTTGATAGAGTTTGCTCTTTTGTCTGGTGGAATTTGGTAGAGTTTGGAAGCACTTTAGTTTTGTAAAATTTAATGAGCTTTTTTTTTGTTAACATGTGCTCCCTTTTGAGGGAAGTCCCGTTGTTGGGAGAATTATGTCAAATTTAATAGCTTCTCCCACCATGTACGATCCATTTGGCCAAATACAAAAAAAGCAAAGTGATTCAACTGCATGACCTTGTCATGAGAGAATTTCTAGCACTCTCGTATCTCTATGAAATTTTGGAAAACAGCAGATAGTATTATAGAACAAAAGTCTACCAAACTCTATAAAACGTCATCTAAACTCCACCAAGATATTTTTGAACTCTACCAAGTTATTTCTATACTCTATTACGCTACTTACAAACTCTACCAAAGTACTTGCAAACTCTACCATGCAAAATCTAAACTCTTACTCTACCAAATCATGTTACAAACTCTATCAAACCGTGTTACAAACTCCATCAAACTCTTCCAAGGTATTCAAAAAGTCTACCAAGCTACTTCTAAACTTTACAAAGCTACTTACAAACTCTACCAAGGTACTGCAAAATCTACCATGCGATATCTAAACTCTTACTCTACCGAATCACGTTACAAACTCAATCAAGGTACTTACAAACTCTAACAAGCGTTTAGTACAGTTTATGGTGACGTCTCATAGAGTTTATGGTTACGTTTTATAGAATTTAGGGTGACTTTTTGTAGAGTGGTGTTTTGTAAAGTTTACGGTAACTTTAGAGAGGAAGGTGAAGGGGAGAGACAAAAAAAGAGAATTTTTTTTATTGAGTGATATTTTTGTATTATAATATACAATTATAAATTTAAATGTTATTTTTCACCTTAATTTTTTTCAAACTTAAACAAGAGTATTTGCAAGTGACTTTTTAGTCTAGTGGTAAGTGATAAGTCCATTAAAGGTAGACGCACTTGTATATCTCGGGATCGAGTCTCACAGTCTATATTATATAGGAATTTGGCTAATGGGCCAATAGTCAAATAATGAAAAAAAAAAGAATATTTGAATAATTACTTTATTATTATGAAGTATTTGAGTAACTTTTATAATATATCCCGTAGAAAACAGGAAAAAAGAAGGACAAGAAATGAGGCCATGAAACATGTCTGGAAGGACAAGATTCCACGAGAGTGGGGAGAGAGATCTAATTGACCCCTAAGAGATAAGAGAGGCAATTAGAAGAGAGAAGAGAAGGTACGTCTTTCTAATTGGAGTTTGCCACATGATGGAATCTATTGGAATCCACAACCAATGTCACTAGCTCTTCTGTCCTTTTCCACACATGATGACGAGTAATTCTCGGAGATTCCAAACGTGTGGTCAGAGAGACAAGATGTTACACACCATCAATAAATTAAACTCTCAAATATATAGACACAAATCTTATATAACAATGGCTTAATGCCTCATAGGATCCTCTGCTAATTGTTTAGCAAGTGCTTGCCACTGCAACTACATTACAACAATTTCACTGTTACAAAATTTGGAATTGAGTTAGGTTTTTTTAAAAAAAAAAAATTGAGTTAGGTTATTGGCTGCATAAGTCTATAGCTTTGTGTCGTTAATGATGTTGGGTATTTTAATAGCAAATTTCTTCATCTTTATTTGTTTTTACCATGAATTACATTGGGACAAGTATCTTATATATTAAAGTGGGAGATAATTTTATTTTACCCATGTTATAAATTTTGAGATAAATTTAACATATGGTTCATAACTACTCTTAAAAATAGGCTTAAGTGAGTTTGTTTGTAAACTATTATATAAAAGTTTAAAATTAACAAAAATTAATTAGAAAAAACTCAAAAAAGATTAAAATTAAATTAAAATATATCGGATACAAATTCGGTTTTTGATTTGATTCCGGTTCAGATTTAGATTTGGTTCTTTGAATCAATAGATTTAACATTCATTATGGTATTTTGTTGGGTTTAGTTCTTCTAATTCGGTTATTGGCTCTTTTCATATAACACTTATTCTGTTATTTTTATTTTTCAGATCAGATTTGGTTTGGTATAGATCGAGTTTGGGTTAGAATATTTTTATATGAAAATCCAAAATAAATATAGATTTATTTAAAACATCTCTAGAATTTGGTTCTTGATTTGATTTTGGTTTGATTTTCTAGATATATAGGTTTAGGATTCATTGAGATATTTTGTCTGGTTTGGCTCGGATTCGATTCTTCTAATTTGGGTTGATTCCGGTTTGGGTTTTGAGCCACTAGAACCACATCTTGAAAATAATATTCAAAATATCAATACGATCTCCGGGTACAAAGCTGGAGGGTGCTGCAATAGTCGGCCGAGGGCATGCTCATAATCTCGCTTTTCCTGCTCCAGTTCTCGAAGTTGGTCTTCAATGGTTTCGATTTAAGAACTAAATGAACACAGAGTGAAAAACAATCAAATTCTACGGTACAACATGGGTATAATCCTAGTTTATACATTAAAATATGAGATATTTTCATTTTGGATTTTAGTTTATGTATTATTTATTATAGAATAAAATTAGTTTATGATTTGGACCAAATTATAAGTTTTAGTCTTAACTGTTTATTTTTATTTGTTTTAAAGTTATGATAACTGGATTTAAAAATCTAATAAATTTCCATCATAAAAAATAATATATTCAAATATACTTTTATTTATTCTTATTTTAGTTTGGAGATTAAAAATTAAAATATGTTTGCTCAAAAAATATTTTTTAGCTTTTATGTATTTTTAGACATTCGGGTATTTGAGTCGGTTCCTGGTGAACTTCATTTGAGTTCAAGTCTTTCAAGTATACAATGTTTTATACCTATTTAGGATCCGTATATATATCAGTTTAGGTTCGAATAAGTCTGCTTGGCTCCAGATACTACCTAATATATTTACATGTATGCGGTTAGTTGAGTACACATTCAAATAAATTTAAATTTATATAATATTTTAATATGAATTGATAATGAATATAGCTTTTATTAATCCACTAACATTCAAAATATATTTAACATCTCAAAAATAGTATTTCAAAATACTAACATGAATATAATCACCTAAGTAAAAATCAATCAAATTTCGTGCTATAATGCGGGTATAATATAGTTTTATCTTAATATAGATTTTTTCTGCTGTAATTACAAGCCACTAAAATCGATGTCCAAAAACACTATAATTGTTATATAACTTGTTACTATGGGTATCAAAATGGGTAAACCCAACTCAACCCAACACATTATCCAATGGGTTTAAGTGTTAATGGGTTGTGGTTAACCCATTACCCATTTACTTAATGGGTTGGGTTGACCATTACCCATTTTATTTAATGGGTTTGGGCGGGTTCGTGGGTAACCTGTTAATTATTTTTGAAAAATATAATAGTTTAATAATTTTATCTTTTATAATAATTGTTGAGATTTTTCAAATATTTGTTTTATAATATTTGTTTTTACGAATAGAGAAACAAAAAAAGATAAGTAAAAAAAAGGAGAGAGAAGTAAAAAAGAGGAGAGAGAGTAAAATGAGGAGAGAGAGTAAAATAAGGAGAGAGAAAGTAAAATAGAGTGAGAGAAAAAAGAGGAGAAAGTAAAAAGAGAAGATATTAAAATGAGGAGAGAGAGAATAAAATGAGGAGAGAGAGTAAAATGAGGAGAGAAAGTAAAATGAGGTGAGAGAGTAAAATGAGGAGAGAGAGAGTAATATGAGGAGAGCGAGTAAAATGAGGAGAGAGAGTAAAAATAGAGTGAGAGAAAAAGAGGAGAGAGTAAAAAGAGAAGAGAGTAAAATGAGGAGAGAGAGTAAAATGAAGAGAGAGAGTAATATCAGGAGAGAGAGTAAAATGAGGAGAGAGAGTAATATGAGGAGAGAGAGTAAAATGAGGAAAGAGAGTAAAATGAGGAGAGAGAGTAAAATGATGAGAGTAAAATGCGGAAAGAGTAAAATGAGGAGAGAGAGTAAAATGAGATGAGAGTAAAATGAGGAGAGAGTAAAATGAGGAGAGAAGGTAAAATGAGGAGAGAGAGTAAAATGAGGAGAGAGAATAAAATTATAGTTTTATCTTAATATAGTTTTATCTTAGGGTCGTCTATCTATTTCCACAGTAAGTTTCATATAGTATCAGTTCCACACAAACTTTAGGGGTAGATGTAGATCCACCTAATTTAAAAGTTAAAATCCTTATTTCACCCAAATCCAAACTTAAATATCTTATTACACCTAAATCGTAAATTGAATATAAAATTGCACACGAACCGGAATTACGATGGATTTATTATAGACCAATTACCAAGTTAATCCAAAAATTTAACCAAATTGGTAGATTTGACCAATCAATGATCCGTTTCCATATAATTTGTGCCAGATTACTTTTGTAAACCAAAACAAAAAAAATAATCCAATTCTCCTTTCTCTTTCGTCCAAAAAAAACTCTAAAATTTTCTAAACCCAGAAATGCCATTTCTCTTCTAATCGGTGGAAGCTCATGTCGCTTGTCGAGTACAGAGACCAAAATCTCAGTCACAATTTGGGTCATCGTCGTCCACCTGATGATTCAGATGAGGAAGATAATCTAGAGCAGGAAGAGCTCACTATCAAAGAAGCTGCAATTGCTTTCGTGGAGGAGCCACCTATTCTTCATAATGTTTATCCAGAGACCAATAGTGAGGATGAAGAAAGTCAACGCAGCCGAAGAACTGATGATGTGAGAAGAAGAGGCGACGGTAATCTTTACAAAGGCCAGACGTTCTTCAACAGAGCAGCATCTAAAGAGGCAGTCTTGGATCATGCTTTGAAGACAGGTAGAAACATAAAGCAGTATAGGTATGACACAACTAAGCTAGGATTTATCTGTGTTGGTGGGAGCTGCAGGTGGCGAGTGTATTGCTCCCGTAAACATGACTCTGTTTTGTGGAAGATTAGGATATATAATGAAGTTCATAGCTGTAGTGAGAATGGTGAGTGTGAGATGATAAAAGTGCCCGGAATTGCTAGGTTATTTGTTGATAAGATTAGGGAAGAGCCTGATTATTTTATGCCAATGAAGATAGAATCGATTTTCATGGAAAATTGGAAGATACAAGTGTCTAGGCTTCAATGCGAAGCTGCTAGAAACAAAGCATTAAAGTGGATTGAGAAGGAATATAATCAATAGTTTGAAAGGCTTAGAGATTTTGCTGCTGAGATTCGATTGCCGAACCCTAATTCAACTGTGGAAGTAGAGACATTGAGAAATACAGAAGGTTTAGATGAGTTTAATAGATTCTATGTCTGCTTCGACGTTTTAAAGAGATCATGGAGATCCACGTGTAGACCTCTTCTACGTATAGATGCGTGTCATCTTAAAGGTAAACTGAAGGGTTATATTTTGGTTGTGTTAGGTCGTGATGGAAACAATGCTATATATCCAGTTGCTTGGGGGGGGTTGTGCAAATTGAAAACTTGACAAATTGGATCTGGTTTTTGGGGAAAGTGAATGGTGATCTGCAGTTGGGGATTGGTAATGGCTATGTTTTGGTGTCAGATAGGCAAAAGGTAAGCAATATATTTCTGGGTTTTTTAAAGTTAATTGGTCCTATTCTATGATTTTGTTGATTTGTTTTTTGGACTTTCTTTCAATACTGCACCATAGTTGTTCTTAGAAAACGTATCAGATTATGCCCTGCAAGTTGATTGAGTCTTAAACCTAACTAATAGTTGATAAAGAAAGCATACATTGTATGAGTTGGACCAACAACAAGCTTTCATTGTTACTGGTTTGCTTCTTTGATTTTATTATTCATCATGTTAGAAATGCATATGATAAGATAAGATAAGCAATATATTTCTGGTTTCTGCAGGGATTAGTTAGAGCTGTGGAGATTGCATTACCAACAATGGAGCATAGGATGTGTGTGAGACACATTTATGCAAATCTGAAGAGTACGTTAGGAAAGAAACTCCAAATGAAGCCTCTAATTTGGATTCTTGCTTGGAGTTATAACCAGTCTGAGTACAACAAAAACTTAAGGAAGATAATGGACTATGATATAGCTGTCTATGAAGAGGTTTTGAAAAATCGTCCGCATACTTGGTGCAGAAACTTTTTCAGGATAGAAAGTTGTTGTGAAGATGTGGAAAACAATTCCACAGAGTCTTTTAATGCAACAATTGTGAAGGCTAAAGAGAAGCCTTTGGTGTCCATGTTGGAAATCATTTCACGGCTGGCAATGGTTCGAATTAGTAAAAGGAAATTTATTACACAAAATCACGCTGGTAGGGTCACTCCACACATGCAACATTTTATATCACAGGAGCTTGAGGCAGCTAGCAAATGTAGGATCTTCAGGAGCACAAATATGATGTTCCAAGTCCAACTAGGAGGTTATTCATTTCGTACAAGCCTGGAAAGGAGGACTTGTAGCTGCAGGAAATGGGACATCACTGGAATTCCCTATGAGCACGCTTATGGAGTAATTCTGAGCAGGAAGTTAGAAGTTGAAGATTTCGTGTCTGATTGGTTTCGAATCGATATGTGGAAGAGAACATATGAGAACGGGTTTACTCCATTAAGAGGTGCACGTTTCTGGCCAACAAACAATGGACCATCTATTCATTTTCCATCTGAGAAACCGCAGCCTGGAAGACCAAAGAAGAATCAAAGGAAGAAGGGCAAGAATGAAGAGGAGGTGTAAGAATCAAACATCACGAGTTATGCACTGCGGAATTTGTGGTCAAGCAGGTCATAATTGTCGATTCCACAAGAATGATAATCAGGTTTGTCATTTGATGATTGTAATAGCTATGTTATTTTGTTAATCTTTATTGTTTGTGTTATTAAATGATTCCTCTTGTTATTTACAGCTGCCATCTCAGATTCTGCAATCACAAGGGGAATTATCTCAGATTGTGCAATCACAGAGAGAACCATCTCAAGGGATCCTCACTCAATGAAGTTAAGAGATTAGGTTCAATGTAGGAGTCGGTTTTATCAACATACTTTGGGAAGGTTTTTGTGACAAGTATGTTGTAACTTAGGGATTAAAAGTTAAATTTGACCACATGCTTTGGAAAGGTTTTTGTGACAAGCATGTATTTGGTTAAATGTATTTTTGAAAACTGGTGGCTAATTAACCTTTAATTTAAACTCTATGGATATTATTGAAACAAAACCTGCAACAATTATTGAACAAAAACTGCAGCATTGTAAAATCTGCAACAATTTTAAAACCTGCATCATTTGTTAAAACCTGCATCATTTGTTGAAACCTGCATCAATTGTTAAAACGTGCAACAATTTTAAAACCTGCATCAATTGCAAAACCTGCATCAATTATTGTACAAAACTTGCAGCATTGTCATCTTAATTCAGTAGCATAGCTGTGTGTATTGTTAAGATTTCAAATGTTGAATCCAACGCAAGATTGAATCCAACGCAAGATTAAAACCAAGCAAGAACCAAAAAAACAAGCAATAGATATCATCATTGAGTTCATAAAGAGTTGACAATGGATTGGCATGTAAATAATATGTTTATCAAACCCAAGATGATTACAACAACAACTACGAACAACAAAATGACCAACAAAAAGACTGATCAAACTACCATTTTGCTAACTCCTAACACAATCAAACATCCTAAAACAACAATGATTATGGTTCTTTTAGTGTTATACTTTGCTTCAACAAGCATCTGATCCACCTTGTCAATCAATTCCACTTCCATCTTCTCACAATTCACATTCTGCATCTCTTCTATTTCTCTTGTTTTCTCTCTCATTTCATTTTCCAGTTTGTTGATTGAGATAGACAATGCTTCAACTTGGTTTATAATCCCCTCATCCTCCCACTTAAAAACATGACCTTTAATGCCAATCTACAAATGACATATAACATAAGATATGATATAAAACATGACATTAAAAACTTTCTTCACTATCATTACCTTTCTCCCCATCGCAGAAGCACAACGGTAGAACCTTCTATATGGATTAGCTTCAGTTTTTGAAGTCTTAACAACCACACCTGATCCACACCAACAACTAGTCGGAATTCCATTCACAAAACCCCTATGACGTGGTTGGGAAATGCCACTCAATTCACCCAAGTCGTTACTCATCATCTCCTAAACACACGATAGAACCAGAATAATTGGGACTGCTCTTATAGGCGAAGAATAACAAAGAAGTCGACACAAAAAACAGAACTAATCAACTACAACAAGAATCGACGCAGAAATTTGATAACTAAGCTCGGGATTTGAAGAACTGAGAAATCTGAGATTTTGATATTTTTCGATTGGGTGGGTTTATGTTTACGGAGGATTGTAACGGGTCGGGTTATGAATAATAAGGGTCAGATTCATTTGGTTTTGTAGACTTGGGTTGTCGGGTTTATAACCAATTTTAATTGGTTCGCTATTCCAAACTGACTAACCAATCATCGGGTGCAATAAGATATTTAAGTTTCGATTTGAGTGAAATAAGGATTTTAACTTTCAAATTAGGTGGATCTACATCTACCCCTAAAGTTTGTGTGGAACTGATGCTATATGAAACTTACCGTGTGGAAATAGATCGACGACCCTTTATCTTAATATACATTTTTCTAATCATATAACCTAATATAGATTTATCTTAATATAGATTTTTTCTGCTGTAATTACAAGCCACTAAAATCCATGCCCAAAAACACTATAATTGTTATATAAATTGTTACCGAATAAGGTTTATATAGATTATATGCATATGACTATAACAATACTGAAGTGTTTTGGTTCATAGCTCTGCAAAATAAATTGCTTTGAAGTATGGATGAATAGGATCCGATATACCTGTCGAGTTGGACCTAAAGATTAGTGATGCATACAATAACGTTAATTTATTAAAAGAAATAAAAATAAATAATTTATTATACCTGTCGAGTTGGACCTCAATAATCAGCGGGATAGACTTTACACATAGTGTTGAGCTATAAGTATTTGACGTCTCGATTGGCACAAAATTGACGATAAACATAGGGAAAACTGGACATTTCCCGTCAAAAGAAGAAATATGTTTAAGCAAAAAGAGAGATTGCGTGTCAACTTGAAGTTTAAATTTATTTATTTTACAAGTTGTGATTCCTGTTAAACACATTTTATTATTACTTTATGAAAAAACACATTTTATTCTAAATAAGAGAACCATGTCCGCAATCTGCATGGTCATATTAGATAAAGTATAACAATAAAATAAAAAAATACTCTCTCCCTTTTATACAGAATATTATATTAGGAAAAATGTTTTAGATAAAAGTGAAATTTTGAGAAATACTTTTTTTAGTGTACCCATTTTCAAAAATATCCTTTGACATTTATGTTTTCAAAAATGCCTCTCATTAATACCAAAATGACTAAAATACCCTTAATAGAATAGTTACAAACTTTTCCCGCCAAAAAAAAAATTTTCCCGCTAGAAAAAATATTCCCGCCAAAAACTTTTTTTTTATGGAATTTCGTAAAAAAAATGTTCCGCCAAAAAACAAATTTCCCGCCAAAATATTTTTATAAGTGCGCTTATAAATCTTTACAAAATTTTTGTAAACACTCTTATAAATTTTTATAAACGCCTTATAAATTTTTATAAACGCCATATAAATTTTTATAAATACCTTATAAATTGTTTATAAACACCTTATAAATTTTATAAGGTCTCTTATAAAGCCTTATAAAT
>OVBA01007837.1:0-13683 GCA_900406435.1 Lepidium aucheri | reverse complement strand
TTTTTAAACCCCAGAAAATATGTTGAGTTTGGTAACATACTCGATATATATATTACTAGAGTACCAAACTTGCTTCAAAGTGTGTGATAAAGAAAATAAAGAGTAGTTCAAAATCGAACCTTTCTTTACGATTTTACTAGAGTATTCTATTGTTGCAAATTGATGAGGAGAAATTCTTTGTTGTCGAGCAAGCATATTAATCCTCCTAATTATCGTATATAGAACAATTTTAGTGCTGAATTCAAAGGGAACTGCAGTAAGATACTTGATTGAAAGAATAAATAGGTTAGAGTATCCCATTCTAGCTCTATATATTCTATAGTACAGTATCCAGACTAGGCAGGAATTGGACAACATTTTATGCACATGTATATTCACAAATTGAGATCCAAACTCGACATAAATCCAGCTTAACAATTGAAAGTGTATCATTATGTTGTTCACTATCTCTTTTATGAGTGATCCAAAATATAAAACGATACTGATATGGCAAGCATTTCGAAGGGATGTGACCTTACTAGATTGCTGAAACACTATTATCCAAGAATTTACCTCCATATTCAAAGAGCTTGGGTGTAGTGAAAATTTTCTCTGCACCTTAATTGCCATTTCCATTACTTTTGTTAGCCAAGATACTTTATCCTGGATAGTAGACGGAAGCCAACAAATTTCAGGTAACACAGTAAAGATCATACGATTGTTATTGCTAATCTAGGGCTTAAATCAAGTTAAAATGTAATACTTACATATCTCATAGACTTATTAGTGTTAATTTAAATAAATAAATAAATAAATAAGTTATAAAAGAAAAGCAACCTCAATGATTGGTTCAGTTGAAATCAAACTCAAACAAATTGAAACTAAACTACCTTTTACATCGAATCAAAAAATAAATTAGCTTGGATAGAACAAGCGAGCAAGAAAAGAAAAATTAACTTTGAACTATGGTATACTATCAATTTATTGACTTAAGTTATATGTATGTATGAATTCTGGTATACTAATAAATAAACTTTTTTTAACAAATTAAGTTATTTGAATTCTTGCAAGTATGAATTATATTTCTAGACCCAAAACGTATATGTATGTATTATACCAAAGATTATAGATAAGGTTCCAGAGTTTATTGTCAAACCTAAAAAAATATAAAATGGTTTATCGTATGTACTGTTAGTATGATATTAAACTGATATGTCAAACATAATGCTACAACTGAAATCTATAAATTCTTACCATTTAAAAAGGAATTAATTACTAGAATAAGACACATTTATATAAAAATAATTAGAATATTTTTTGGAAAAAGAGAAGGAAAAAGAACTTCTTCTTCTTTCTCTATTTCGAAACCGTTCGACTTTTTCTTTTTTTTTTCTTCTCTTCTTCTCTCTTCATCTCTCGTTTCTTCTTTCTCTCACCATTTCTTTTCTTGTTTCTTCTTATTATCACCATTACGAACTGTTCAACCGATGTAACGAAGGGAAGTTTCGTTTTGTCTTCTCTTTTTCTCTTGATTTTGTTAATTTTCTCTCAATTTCTCTTGATTTTTGTTCTCCAACATTAAGTTTTGGAATGATTTCGAAATGGGGTTTATGTCTTTGAAAAATTTAGGTTGTAGGTTTATAGGTTTTTGGGTTTTTCGTATGGTAGAGATTGTCATGGATCTGAGTTTACTTTGGTATAGGTCAAACAATATTGGTTAGGGTTTCAATGATAGAGGTCACAACGAGTTGTTGTTAGTGTAATAAAGTTCATTATGTAGAGTTAGTTCAAGCAAGATTGGTTTGAGTTTTTAGTATGGTAGAGTTAATCATGTGATTTAGGTCGAGTGGTAGAGTTTGCTAATGGTTCGGTAAAGTGAGATTATAGTTTGGTAAAGTTAGGTTCTAGTTTTGAAGAGTGCATCACGAGTTTTGTTTTGTCATCTCGTTTTCTCTTGATTTTGTTCTTCTTCTTCTTCTCTCAATTTCTCTTGATTTCATTAATCAACATTAGGTTTTAGAATGATTTTGAAATAGGATTTATATCTTCGATGAATATAGGCTATAGGTTTTGTTGGAGGTGGGCCTCACTCTGAGACCGGCCCATATGGCTTCGACAGGCCTACTCAACACTTGGACAAAGATAACTATTCATCACAGGCGTCTTGCATGTCTGCGGCATGTGTCTTCATCACGAGACGTGGCGATGTCCTAGTTAATAACCCTTGAGCCCCAAAGTCGTACGCATCGTCGGCATGTCAGCGAGCATTTAATGAACCGATATGACGTTATGTAATCATTACCAAGGAGAAGCCACACATCGAACTTTAAATGCTTACAAGAAGCTTCACAACAAACATAAAATACTGACAAGAAGCTGTGCAATAAACATTAAATGCTGACAAGACGCCCAGTAAATCGAGAAACTTAGAGAATCTGCCTCGGGAGAACAATGAAGTAGTGGCGGGACTACATGCTATACGTCATCATGACATTCCCGATGGGGAAATGGGAATGTTTGGAGGCCTTGCCTATAAAAGAATCATTCCACCCCGCTGAGCACGACATTTGAGACAAGAACTCTCTCCATACGCAAGAACCTAGTTCATTACTTGTCATCCCTAAACTGAGTATTTGACCCTCTGTTGTAATCCAAACCAATCAGCGATCAATAAAACTAGGTGCTAATCCGACCATGAACAGTTGGCGCCGTTTGTGGGAACAACAGATTACTCTCGACACAAATGGCAAGCATGATGAACCAAGTTACGCAAGCAGGAATCAAAACCCAGACAAAACCACCACCAAACACGTAGAAGAGCTTACAAATGATGCAACATAACCAAGGCATCGTACCCAGAGAGGAATCACAAGTCGTCCGACTGGCAAATCCCTCGGCCTAAGCCGTCTGGGGAGAACATACGCTCCTAATTCCCGTTCCTAGTTCCAGCGCGACCGAGAGAGGACCTGACCCACTGCAGCTCATTCTTGAGCGCATGGACCAAATGAGCAAAGACACTTCAGAGCGTCTCAAAGCGCTTGCCGCCGTGCATACTGTCTACCAGGAGCAGATAGCCAGATTCAGGGCATTCGAGCGCCCCCCAAAAAGCTGAATCGAGTCATGTTCGACAACTCACACACACCCTAGATTGCCTCGAGTGTCACAGCACTGCGAGAACAAGAAGACAAGAGGGTAGGGGCCTTAGAGAGATCTGTTGGCGGCTGGACTTTGAAGTTGCACCAACCAACCAGTTTGGCCCCAGAGGTCGACCTCTTTCGTGCTCAGACACAGAACATACCATTCACGCACCACCTCTCCCAAAGGCCCGTTAATATCGACATCAAAATCAGATGTTCGACCTACGAGGGGAGAAACAACTGGAGAAACTTTCTCACCTTATTTACCATAGCCATGGGGAGGACGTGATTCTCCCCAGAAGTGCAAGATGCCGGGTTGTGTTAACTTTTTATGGAGCATCTGGAAAGAAACGCGCTGGGGTGGTTCGCCAAGCTCAAGCCGTACTCAATCAATAGTTTCGATCAGCTGACCGAAGCCTTCCTGAAACACTACTCAATGTACATCAGGCAGAGCACCACGATCACCGATCTCCAGGCCAGTCAGCAGGGACCGTCTGAGCTGCTCAAAGCATTCCTCGATAAATTCTATGACGTGGCCGGATGAGTATCTATCACCGACAAAAATGCCATCAAGCTGCTCAGGACGCGATCTGGCTAGAGGATGTGATGCATAGAGTGCTCATGCACGCACAGGCAGAAGAGGAAAAAGTGGCGTCTGCGAAGTGTTACGCGGCACTAACCCAAAAAGCCGTTTACAGACACCCACAAAATACAACCACGGGAACATATGTGGAGCGGCGACAACATATGAACAAAGAGTACAGAAAGAAGCAACCATCCTTTATGATTTCCGAGGAGGCAGAAGAGGCCGAGCACATGGTGGAAGCCATTGCCCGAAAATCCAAGCGCTGGAATAACAAGTGGCACCGGCCAAGGTCCCAGCTAAAAGAAGTTGTATACTACGAATTCCACCACAACATGACACACTCCACAGCCAAGTGTAGGAAATTGAAGGCCTTCTTGCTGGGGAAATTCACAGAAGGAACTATCCTAGGATCAGAGGAAGCAGTCACCACCGCAGCCGCGGCCGCATCACGTCCTCAAAGCACAGAAGAGTCACCGACAATCACAGCACCGTCCGAAGCACGCAACAAAACCCAGGTAAAGCGCTAGGGTACTTCGCAGACCCTGTCAGGCCCACCGAAGAGGACACGTGTAGAAAAAAAAACCTTCCCTCGGTAGAAGAACGAGTGTAAATGATTATGGGCGGACTAGTGATATGCAACAACTCAGTCAGGTCCATAAAAAATCACAAGCGGAAAGCCGAAGCCGTGGATTACCCACCCTTGGAGACCGTAGCTGCTGACCAATTTTTGAGGATCACCGATGCCCCACATCGAGAGCAGGCTCCTAATAGTGATGATATCTTTTTCTCTGAAGATGATGCAGACAGCCTCGATCAACCTCACAACAATCCCTCGTGGTCAAACTATGTATAGCTGTTTACGAGGTGGCTCGTATCCTAATTGACCATGGAAGTTCTGTTGACCTGGTGTTCAAAGGGGCCTTGGACAAAATAAATTCCAAAGATTTCACGGTGAAGCCAGGGCGGCATCTGCTTACAGCTTTCTACAGAAAAACCTAAAACACAATCGAGACAATCAACCTTCTCGTACAACTTGCTGGGATGACTCGGTGGCTATGGTTCCACATCGTGGATGCCCCAACGATCTATAACATGATATTGGGAACTCTCTGGATACATATGATTAAGGCAGTGCCGTCTATATATCACTAGTGCATTAAATTCCCCATCGAAACCAAGATTTACACCCTGAGAGGCAGCCAGAGGGTTGCGTACTCGTGCTTCATAATAGAGCACATAGTATGCATCAAGTTGGCCCAGACCTGCACAATCTCGATGTCGAAGACGATGAAACAATTGATGTGGGATACACTACCAAGAGAAGTGATCGAGCAAATAAACATCAACCCTACCGACCTAGAACAGTGCATAAAAATAGGCGCGGACCTCGATCCCACTTTTGGACCAATCTTGAGATTTTCCTCGAGGAAAACATTAGGATATTTGCGTTGAACACTACAGAAATATCGGGCATCAACCCCAAAGTTGCATGCCACAAACTCAATGTCGACCCCACCTTCTGTCCAGTTAAGAAAAAGTGCTACAAGCTGGGAGCCGAGCGCACGCAAGCAATGAATGACAAGGTGGATCAACTCCTAAAAGCAAGATTAATTGTGGAAGTGAAGTACCGGAATGGCTAGCAAACCTGGTGGTGGTGAAAAAGAAGAATAGTTAGTGGAGGGTCTGTGTGACTTCATGGATCTCAATAACGCACATCCCAAAGACAGCTTCGCGTTCCCGCACCTCGACCAGCTCGTGGAAGCCACAGCCAGAAACGAGCTCCAATCTTTCATAGACCTATTCTCCAGGTACAACCAAATTCAAATGAGTTATGTTGATATGGAGAAAACCGCCTTCATCACGGCCATGGGGACATATTGCTAAAAGGTGATGTCATTCGACCTTAAAAATGCTGGCACATCTTACCAATGACTCGTCAATAAGATGTTCGCATGACAGTTTAGACACACGATGGAGGTCTACTTCCATGACATGTTGGTCAAGTCTTTGCGGGCCAGAGTTTTGAATGAATACTGCATGAAGCTCAACCTTGTGAAATGTAATTGCGGGGTAACATCAAGAGAAATATTGGGGTACATAGTCACCAGGCGCAACATCAAGGCAAACCCAAAACAAATCACAGCAATCCTCGACTTATCGTCCCCAAAAAGCATGCGCAAGGTCTAGCGGCTAACGAGAAGAATAGCCACACTCAGTTGTTTTATCTTCCGCTCAACTAACAAATGCCTGCTGTTTTATCAGCTCTTCTGCGGCTACAAGCATATCATTTAGGATGATAAGTGCGAGGACGTATTTAGGTAGCCAAGGCCTACAACTCGATGCCACTAGTAGTGCTAGCCAAGCCGGCTAAGGGGGAAACACTCTACCTCTACATCACCGTCTCGGCCTATGCAGTGAGTAGTTTGCTCGTCGCGGAAGACTATGGCGAGTAAAAATCAATCTTTAATACAAGCAAGGCGCTCGACGACACAGAATCGCGATACCCAACCATTGAGAAGCTAGCTTTAGCGGTTGTCACCTCGGCGTGAACTAAGACCATATTTCCAGTCACACACCATAGTCATGTTGTCAAACCACCCCATCCAAACAATCCTCCATAGTCCGAACCAATCAGGCTGACTAGCCAAGTGGGCTGTTGAGCTGAGCGAGTACGATATAGAATATAGGAGAAGGACGACTGCTAAGTCACAAGTCCTAGACGACTTCCTGATAGAACTGTCGCAAGAGCTCGCCCAGTCGAATGAAGTAGTGTCGAGCACTTGGTCCCTGCATGTTGACGGTTCAGCCTCGAGACACGGTTTAGGAGTCCGAGTTTTCCTCGAATTGTTGAACAAGGAGATACTAGAACAATCTTTCAGATTAGCATTCCCGACTTCGAACAACGAGACCAAATACGAAGCCCTCATCGATGGGTTATGTTTAGCAAAGACCTTGGAAGCAAAGTCCCTCAACGCCTATGTTGACTCACAACTCGTCGTGAATCAACACGTCCGGATCTAGAAAACAAAGAACGATCAGATGGATGCGTACCTAAAAGTTATGGATGAGCTCGTGAAGGAGTTCAGCCCATTCTCTTTAACCAAGATCCTGTGAAGCGACAACTCCTCTACGAACGCTCTTGCCGCACTGGCCTCGATGACATAGCAACAAGTCATCCCAGTCAAAAGGATTGATTTCCCGAGTATAAGTTTGGACAAGGGAAGCTCGCGGCCAATTCTTGTGCGGTGATCAGCATATACGTTGTACCAAACAAAGGCGTAGAAAGGGCCGGCCAGACAGAACCCCAGAAGGATTGGAGGACAGAAATTTTGCTGTACATAACAAGCGAAACCATCCCGATAGATAAGTGGGCGGCATAACGCCTATGAGCAAGAGCATCATGATACTTACAAATTGGCGGACACCTTTTTTGCCGAACCACTAACATTGTCCTACTTAAATGCATAGCCCTCGAAGAAGTGCAAGAGGTCCTTCAGCAAATTCATGATAAGTCGTGCGGGAACTACTCTGGCAGACATTGTCTTGCTCAAAAGGTCAAGACTCTAGGGTACTATTGGCCGAGCCTGCAATCCAATTGCGACACCCATGCCGCAAAGTGTGAACAGTGCCAATGGCATACACCCCTTATTTGCATCCCGGCGGAGGATCTCACAAGCAGAGCCATGCCGTATCCATTTATGTGTTGGCCTTGGACATAGTCGGTCCATTTCTCCTGTCAAGGAAAAAATCTTTTCTCCTTGTCCTGACCAACTACTTCACCAAATGGGTAGAGGCAGAATCCTACACAACGATGAAAGACAAAGATGTCCAGAAATTTGTATGGAAAAATATTATCTATCATCACGGGCTTCCCTATGAAATCCTCAATAACAGTAGTATCCAATTCATCTCGGTGACCTTCCAAGCATTCTGCTCCTGGGTGCGATATGATTGAAAAAATCCACGCCTAGGTACCCACAAGTGAACAGACAAGCCAAAGCAACGAACAAACAGATCGTCAACAGCCTAAAAAAAGTTTGGGTAATAAAAAAAGTGCATAGGCAGACGAACTATATGGCGTCTTGTGGTCACAGAGAACTACACTGCACAGATCAACGGACATGAGACCCTTCTCATTATCTCACTTAGTCGAGCCAATGGTCTCTGCCAAACACGCCATTCCTAGTCTTCAAAGATTAAATGATTGCTGGACAAAAGCGCCAACCGCAAAGCTCTTACGGGAGGTTTTGACAACTTTGAAGAACAACGAGAGTTGTCACGTCTCCGATTACAAACCAACAGGATGTAGCCAAATACTATAATGCAAAGGTCAAGGAGAAGCACTTCAAAGAAGAAGACCTCATCCTAAGAAAATTCTTTGAGAAAATAGCAAAGCAGAATGCCGGGAAGCTCGGCGCCAATTGGAAAGGCCCGTATATAATCTGCAAAATAGTCTGTCCCAGCGTATTCGAAGTAGCAATGATGGAGGGAGAAATAATCCCACGAAGTTGGAACTTGATGAACTTAAAGTGCTACCACTATTAGTAATGACCACCTCGGCTCTTGCAACAAAGCCGACGTCCAACTCTTATCAAGGAATTGTAAAACAATTGAACTACGAATGGCTTGATCCCCACGGGATATGTAGGCAGCCTGTGGGCACAACTATTAATATAAATTAAGTTTGGAAAAAAGAGGGGAGTGGCTAAGTCCTTCGCATCCTTAAGCCGAGTTTTTATTCACATCTCTAAGGCGTGCTCGTCCTCGCAACTAAAAAAAAGGGAAGTGGCTAAGTCCCTCGCACCCTCAAGCCGAGTTCTTACTTGTATTGCTAAGCTGTGCTCGTCCACGCAACTCAAAAAAATGGGGAGTGGCTAAGTCCCTCGTACCCTCAAGCTGAATTCTTACTCGCATCTCTAAGCCATGTTTGTCCACGTAACTCAAAAAAAAAGGAGTGGCTAAGTCCCTCGCACCCTCAAGCCGAGTTCTTACTCGTATCTCTAAGCCGTGCTCATCCACGTAACTCAAAAAAGGGAGTGGCTAAGTCCTTCGCACCTTCAAGCCGAGTTTTTACTCGCATCCCTAAGCCGTCTCATCCATGTAACTCAAAAAAAAGGGGAGTGGCTAAGTCCCTTGCACCTTCAAGCTGTTCTTACTCGCAACTCTTAGCTGTGCTCATCCATGCAACTCAAAAAAGGGGAGTGGCTAAGTCCTTCGCACCCTCAAGCCGAGTTTTTACTCACATCTCTCAGGCATGCTCGTCCACGCAACTCAAAAAAAACAAATAATACAAGGCAAGGAGCAAAAATAACAAGTCGCTTATGCCTTAATCATTGTCATTACATCTACCAAAATAAAGCAGAAAAACAGAGAAGACAAGGGAATCTACAAATCTAACAAGCTCCGCACTATGATTCCTTTCAGCACTGGGCGACATGAATGTCTTTCAGCCAAAGGTGCATCCTGCACTGAAGCAATCGGATTTGCCTCGCTCGGAGGAGCGGTGGAGTTGTTCGGAAACAAGGTCATGACCTCTAGGTTGCCCGACAGGAGATCTGCCAAGGTTTGGGCCTCCATTTTGGCCTCTAATTCAGCTTGATCTTTCTTAACCTTGGCGATCAACCACTCAGGCACAGCCACCCCGGCACCCACCATGTGGTCTACTACGTCGCCAACACCGATGACCTGACCCCACATCGTCAACGGATCCTGAATCTTTTCTAGATCATGGATGATCCGACCAATCCTCTCGAACTATTCGCTTAGCGCCATCCTTAACTCGTCATGGCTGTGCTACTTCTCCTCCTCTAGACCAGCCACAACCCTCGATGAAGTTCTGTTTCTCGCTCAAGCATACTTTCGAGTTCCTCCCACCGAGTAACCTCCTCGTCATACCTCGTGAGGGCCTGCTCACGGTCACTCAGCTGCTTCTAACTTATCCTCTAGATAAGAGACACGACCAGCCGTGGTGACAAGCTCGGCATCCAGATGTCTCAACTTCTCCTAAGCAAGGGAGAGACCCCAAGACCAAACCTCGACGCATTTTTTTAAGTCTGCATAGTCCGAGGGCATTTGAGACAGTTGGGTGCTAGTGTGCAGCGCGTGCTCATATGTCATCGTTACATTATTAAAAAAGCCACCCACCTGAAAATAAACAACCTCACCTCAGTTATCAATGCAAACACACAGAACAACACATAAACAAAATATGGCAAAACACTTACCGGGAAATATAGCGCGACAAATGTCTCGTAGTCTTCCTTGTACAACAAATTCTAAGAACGAGGAAGCGAAAGATCGGGCACGTCGAGTTGGCTAAAAAGTTTCACTGTCGGATCCTTCTGCTGGTACAAGGGTTGTCCCGCCGCCCAAGAGAAGCTGACTTTGTACCTACCCTCTCTATCATCTGAGGTACGCGGCCTCTTCGACGCCTTCTCTACCGCGGACTCTTTCCCCAAATAACGCCCATCAATATCATCACCAGCAACCTTCCTCCTCTTCTCTGCGCTCTACGTCTCTTACCGAGACTTATCTTCAGCAGCACACATCATCCTGATTTCAGCATCCTACTGGGAAAGCTATCCGGAGCCAACGCCCTTAACATCCGCAGTTTCGTCCAGTTCGTCATCCTCGGCCAGCTGCTTTTTGATCATCGCCAGTGCAGTACGCTCATCAGCAGTGCGCTCATTACCCGCAGCACCGGACCCAACCTCATTAGTTGACTTGGTCAAAATTGACCATATTTTCTTCCATGGCCAGCGTCCCGACCTGAGTCTCACCAGGCTAGGTCTCTACCGGCGCGGAGGCATTTCGAGCCGGAGCAGCAACATCCTGCTAGACCTGTGGAATCAGGTCGGCGCTATGTCTCTGTGATGACAGGCGAATTTTACCTATTCTCTCCCTGTTAACTGCACGTTGAGTGGTCATATTAAAAAAAGGATGGATCCTTGGCATACCTCGTATAATGACATGCTTATACATCGTGCGAAGACGTTCTTTGATCTCCTTCCAATATAGAGGCACAAGCCATTTGGTTTGCGCAAGCTCGTTCTCGAACGTTGTAGACAAAATCTGGGAATAGCCAACTGCAAAAAACAAAGACAAAGGAGGATTCTGTTAATGAGTGACACCTATACACCAAAGCCAAGCAACTGATCCAATCGGCAATACCATATGTTGGACTCCAAGTCCTCCAAACTACAAGATGCTCGGGGTCAAAGATGGATACCGCGTTAAGCTTCACATAAAAGTACTGCGCCTTGTACTTATGAAGCTTCGAAGAAAAACTAGAGACGAAGCTGCACCCCGACATCATGCTGACCGAGAAAGTCCCATCCTAATCATTTTGATGGTTTATCTTGGTTATAAATTTGAAAAGAGGCATTTCGGATCAATTCTAGCCGCATAGGAAAGAAGAAGTACGGTGCCCACATTCTGGATTCCAGAATTTTGCAGCTATGATATGGCTATGCAGCGCTATCCGCAATACACGACAAACAGTTGGGGAAGCGGAAGCCACAAACCTCATCATCTAAAGGCCTCTTCGTGCAAACAGATAAAACCCTTTGGAGGAGTCCACAACCTCTAGTGCGGTTTGGGCGCCACCATAATCACCAAACTGGAGAAGCCGCAATCCCGACGTAGCTTCTTGAGGGAGTCATTGGTGCAGGTCGATATGAGATGTTTTAACCCGTTGATCCATGTCCGAATCTTTTCCTATCCAGCGCGTCAATTTCCTCCTCTGCTAACGCCTCATTAGAAAGAGCCCAAGCATCACCAACACTTTGCAAGTCACGGCGGCGAACCCCTGAACCAGAAGAAAAAAGCCGACTTGTCTCCACTGCCGTCTCACTTGTTCCGCGACCACTACCTAAGGTAACACCGGAACCATAATGGCCAGTAATCCAGGCATCACGGGGACTAGAACTGACATCCCAGGTGATAGACAAAGCCTCAAGAGAGGCAACCTCCGTTGATACTTCCACCACATCCTTGTGAATTGAAACAGACTGAGAACCGGACTCATAACTCATGAATCTTGATCGAACAACTACAGACTCAACTGCGACTGTTCTAAAACCTAATTGGAAGCCTATGGATAAAAAGCAAAGCAAAATTCAAGAAGAAACCAAAACCACAAACAAGAAATTTGAGAGAATAACAAGGAGTGGAGAGAGAAGTACAAGTTGAAGAGTTGGAAGCGGTTAAGAATAGAGGAGAAATAAAAGGCATTTAAGTCAAAAGGGAGGAATTTGAAGCGGCGAGGGTCGAAACAGCGCCCATTAATCTCGTATCTGCAGAAGCACTATCACATGCCCTAGAAGTTCAAGCAGGCCCATGCGCTAATCAATGGATGACATGTGGAGGCAGTCACGCGCCCGTGAAGAGACGTAGCATCTTCGACAAGCAGTTCCAAAAACTAAATCATCATTGCTCATCACAAACAAAGCCACTCCAAAATTGCCACATATAAAGGGAAGTCAAAGCCATAAATGCAGAATAAATGACTCCATTTCGTGTTCCTCAATGCTCGAGGACGATGAACTGGGGTGGGGCTACTGTTGGAGGTGTCCTCACTCTGAGTCTGGCCTATATTGGTTCGATGGACCCACTCAACACTTGGACAAAGACAACCATTCATCGCAGGTGTCCCACACCTCCGCGACATGTGTCATCATCATGAGACATGGCGATGTCCTAGTGATCAACCATTGGGCATAAAAGTCGTACGCGTCGTCAACATGTCAGCAAGCATTTAATGAACCGATATGTTGTTATCTAATCATTACCAAGGAAAATCTGTGCAGCTAACATTAAATGCTCACAAGAAGTTGCGCAACAAACATTAAATGCTGACAAGAAGTCGTGGAACAAACATTAAATGCCAACAAGACGCCCAAAGTTATTGGGAAACTCAGAATCTGCCTCGGGGGAACGATGAACTAGTGGTGGGCCCACATGCTATTGGTCATCATGACATTCTTGGCAGGAAAAATGAAGTGTTCGGAGTCCTTGCCTATAAAATGATCATTCCACCCCACCGAGCATGGCATCTGAGACTAGGAACTCTCTCTATACGCAAAAACCTTGTTCATTACATGTCATTCATAAACTGAGTATCCGACTCTCTATTGTAATCCAAACCAATTAGCGACCAATGTAACTAAGTGCTAATCCGACCACAAACAAGTTTGTGTGTTTATGGGTTTCTGGGTTTGTCGTATGGTAGAGATTGTCCCGGATCTGAGTTTACTGTGGTATAGTTCAAGCAATATTGGTTAGGGTTTCAATGATAGAGGTCATCACGAGTTGTTTTTAGTGTAGTAGAGTTCATTATGTATAGTTAGTTCAAGCAAGATTGGTTAGGGTTTCAAGTATGGTAGATTGAATCGTGTAATTTAGGTTGAATGGTAGAGTTTGGTAATGGTTTGGTAAAGTTAGGTTCTAGTTTAGAAGAGTTCATCACTATTGTTAGTGTAGTAGAGTTCTTTTATGAGTAATAGAGTTTGTATCGTTGATTATGGCTTGAATGGTAAAGTTTGGTAATGGTTTGCTAGAATTAGGTTATAGTTTGGTAATGTTAGGTTCTAGTTTGGAAGAGTTCATCACGAGTTTTGTTATTTCAGTAGAGTTCTTTTATGAGTTATAGAGTTCGTATCGTAATTCTGGCTTGAATGATAGAGTTTGGTAATGGTTTGGTAGAGTTCTCTTATGTGTGGTAGATTTATGTACTTGTTTGATAGAGTTAGGTTTTGACTATTTTCTTTTTTTACTTAACAGGTATGGTTGCGGGCAAAGGTTACCCGTGGAGGCGTTTTTCAGATGGTCTTGTAGTAATGAAGAATTAGAGCATAAACCATCATTGCAATCTGAGTCAGATTAAGAATATGAATCAGATTGCGTAAGGTTCTATTTGGTAGTGGTAAAGCGGCAGGTGAGCTAATAAGTTAGGGGTAAATTTGTCGTTTTAAAATACTAGGT
>OVBA01007836.1:0-13683 GCA_900406435.1 Lepidium aucheri | reverse complement strand
TTAATTTCGAATCATTTGAGAATTGTGATAATTGTCCTAGGCGGGTCGGGTTTTAAATAGATGTTGTTTATTACTTTTCCTATTAGAATTAGGATGATTGTTTTTAATAAATATCGATTAGGATAAGGATATAATTATGATAATCTCGTAGGATAAGGATATAATTATGATAATCTCGTNGTAGGCGAGATAATCTCTTATAATTAATTAATAAATAATATTTAATCTAGATAATAATAATTAATTAAGTAGTTATATAATCTTATAAGAATATAATTGTGTGACAAATATTATGTGATAATATTTCCTAGTAACAATACAACCTAGTCCAAAACAGACAATATAATACGGTATTTAAGTTAATGTTATGCTTTTATTATATAAGAGATCTGATGAGAGGAGAGTGTTTTTGTTTCATGAAAACGTGTGTTTCATTTAAAGCATATGTTTCTCAAATGTTACATGGATGAAGTTCTTGATATTATACATATATAGTGTTTTCTTTTTAATATTGCTCACGTGAGCTTAATTTTTCATTTATACTTTTAATTTTATTGCTCATGTGAGCTTCATTTTTCATTTATATTTTTTATATTCTCGTTTATAGAAAAATATAAAGTTTCACAACTTCTTGCATTTGATAAAAATAATTTTGGAAGCATGAAATTGCTACTAATAGTAGGAGATAATAGTTATGAACGTCACATTAGTTCATCTTGATGGAAAATTAGGTTGTTTACAACATGAACTCTCTATTTCTAGCAAATTATATCTTCATGTTTTATGCTTTATGTGACATTAAACGGGACAATCTCTTATTTTCATCCTATTGAAATCCGGTTTAGGCCAAACCAGCATGTGACAAAGATTGGAGATTTTGGATTAGCAATTGAGAAAGGTTTGAAAGAGTATGAAAAAGGATGGGGTCATAAGAGAGGTACTACAATGTATATGGCTCCTGAATAAATGAGGCTTGAGATTTTGGACTTTGGTGTTGATGTATGGGCGTTTAGATGTACTATTCTTGAGATGTTAATTGGTTGGGATATTAACACAGATTTATACTATTATGTTTCTAAACATGTCTTCAATTAATAACTCTCATCTTTTAAGATTCTTTTGATCCAAGTATCTGTGTATTATATTATAAAATCGCATCAAACTATTTTTAATTAATATTTATCCATATTAGATTGAACCTTGCCTACGTTGGTCGCACAATTTGTAATATTTCGCATTGATCCTTTAATTGGACTGTTAGATTGTTCACCGTTCTTTTTGTAACCCTGAATTCGTTTAAATATATATTGGAACTATTTCTGTAACGATCTCAATATGGGAAAACATATTAAGACCAATAAAAAGAAGTTAATGATGTATTTCGATGTGTCAAATTTCAAAATAATGGAAAACCTAATCTAATTTTGGTTTGGTGAATCCTAAGAATCAAGAAAAGCTCTCACGACGTCGACGATTGGAGCCATACATATTGGACATTTTTTACTGCTCCATTGCAACTCATGAGCACATTTCAAACACGTGCACATATGTCCACACCTGCAAAAGACTCAACATCATTACTTAATTTGAAACCACGATATAAAAACGCAGATATCACGTATGTACCTATACAGTAGCGAGTCAACAGGCATCTCAGAACAAACGCAACACTTGCGTTTCAACGGATCTTTCGTGGTGCCTACTTGTTGTTGTGCAGATGAACCTAAACGATTGGTCATCAGTTAGATTTCTTAAAAATGAATGTAACGTGTTTAATGTGACGATGATAAAACTCACCAGAACGAGATAGATCTTGTGTTGTAGATTTCTGGAAATGAAGTTGCATATCGATGCAAGTTTTAACGGCACTTCGTAGCTCGAGCACTTCTCGTTGAAGTCGCTCAATTTGACTCTTGAGATCACTTGTCTCCTGCGTTTCCTGCGTCTGTTAAGTTAAAGATCTCAGTCTACTTCACCGACACGTAGCCTTAGTTGACGAAAGACTAGAACAAAACTCACAGATTGATTTGTGGGGACTGAAGGTTCAGGAAGAGACAAAGACGTTGTTGCCTCGTGATCCTTGTCAATGTCTTGATCCTTGAAAGTCCACGACATTATCATACTACTCCTCGCTGATGATTGGCTACAAACGTCGCTAACGGTTTCAAGATTTGTCTTCTCCACAGCTTCTTCCTCTGTTTCATTATTGTCTTCGTTCCTTGCTGAACACTCAACTCCCCATTCTTCTTCATCTTCGTCTTCTTCATTTCCTTGACTCATTTGTACGCCTACGTGACCTTGAACGCGAGTGATCATCAAATTATCTATCTTTTGTCGCAAATCACTCGTCAAAAAGTTTGATACTGTTCGTCTGCGCAGTGATATGCAATTAAAATTACAAATGTCAACTCAAAGTGAATCTATTAGAAGGATTTCATGAAGGGTCATAGATTTATACCTCTCAATGAGATTGCAAATATCATTTTTCTCTGATTTAGTGTTGAGAACCTCGAGATACCTTTCTTTTCTTAGATCTTCCCAATAACTTCGAGGCCGAGATATGTCGTGAATCCAATCATCAATACTCTCTCCATAGAAAGGATCATAATCTTCATATTCATCTTCTTCCATTTCGTTTTCATCCCAATCATCATTTACAAACCCTAGTGTTTCTTCTTTCACATTTTCTTCACGTTCTAGCTTCTTGGTTTCTTCATTCTCCAATTCCTTAACGCTCTTTTGGTCATTTGGATTTCGCAGAATGGACACTTCATCATCCTGTTGTGAAGAATATTTCTCTTTAGTACTCTCTCTAGAGACTTCACTCGCAGATTTTTCTTCTTGTCTAACTTCTTGAGAGTTGCTTCTCTCAATCACTTTAGTAGACTTCGCTTCTGAATTTCGCAGAGTCAATAATTTTTCACCGTATTGTGAAGAACTCTTCTCTTTATCCCTTTCTCTAGAGCCATGACTCGCAGATTCTTCTTTTTTTGTAACTTCTTGAGAAGTGTTTCTCACAATGATCTCTTTGCTAGACTTAGCTTCTAAGTTCCGCAAAATTGACGTTTCTTCATTGTGTTGGGAAGAACTCTTCTCTTTATCCCTTTCTCTAGAGCCATGACTTGCAGTATCTTCTTTTTGTGTAACTTCTCGAGAATTGTTTCGCACAAACTCTTTGGTAGACTTTTCTTCTGAGTTCTGCAGAACTAACCTTTCTTTACTATGCTGTGAAGAATTCTTCTCATATTCCCTTAACATGTTGGCAGCTTGTGGATTCATGTTTTTAATCTCCATTGTTTCTCTAGGCTTAGCTTCTACAGAAGAAATATATTCGTTTTTCTTTCTTCTTCCTTCATACTCACGCTGCTTAATATCTCCACCACTCTCTCTTCTATCTATAACTTCTTTGTTGCCGGCAACTTTCTCCACCACTTCTCTTGAAGTAGCAATGCTTCTCTCTGCAGTTTCCACATTACTGATTCTCCTTGAAGCTTTTTGCAACACTTCATTTGTCTCAGTATTAGCTTTGACTTCGGTTTTGCCTTTATCTTTCTCCATAGCTCTCCTCCTATTCTTTTTCTCCTTGGAGTTCCACAAATTCACTTTCTCAGCTATTCCCATCATCAAAGAGCTTTCTTCTACACTTTCCTCAATTTCTGGCTTCTCTTCTCTACTTTCCTTTTCAATAGGTTTCTTTAAATCACTCTTTGCCATCGTCCCCTGCAAAACTTTTTCCTCAGAAGACGATTTACGCAAACAACTATCTGCTTGTGTAGTAACTCTTTGAGGATTAGTGTTTCTATCTTCAATTTCTTTGGACTTAGGTTCCACAGAAACAAAATTTTCCTTATTCTTTCTTCTAACCTTCTCTGTAAACTCACACGGTGTCATCATATTTTCCCTTGAAGTAGTAGTAATGCTTCTTTCTGCACTTTCGATATTGATGATTCTTCTTGTAGCTTCTTCCAATACAACATTTTTCTCAACTCTGTTACTATTAGATTTGCCTTCAGTTTTACCTTTTTCCGTCCCATTTTTCCTATTTATCTTCTCCTCTGAGTTCCAAAGATTCAACTTCTCAGCTATTTCAATCATTGCATTCCCTTCTACACTTTCTTTGGCAATAGCTTTCTCCTTTGTTACTTCCTGCCTCTCGCCTTTCCCTTCAGAATTTTCTTTAGCAAGAGGTTTATCCTTAGTTTCCCGCTTTTCAGCTCTCCCTTTTGCGGTTTCTTTCTGATTAGTTTCTTCTGCATATTTCTTTAAAACGTTCTTATTCTCTGCAATTTCACTCAACACAGCTTTCTTACCGGTTTCCACCGCAGAATTTAGCTCTTGAGCCTCTTTCAAACCGCTCTTCTCCTTTGGTTCCTGCAGAACCTTCTTCTCTGTAGCCTTATGAGGATCTTTGTCCACAATCCGACCCCAAGAAGACACAGTACTAGACAAAGCTCCAGTTCCAGTATTCTCAGTATTTGCCTTATATTTCTTCTCCCTGCATTTCATTTCATTGATTAATTACTCATAATCTACACAATAACTATACAAAACCTCAAAAGACCAACAAAAATTTACCTGAGAAGATGCTTGCCCCCAGACCCTCGTGGTGGCGACCGGTTTAAATCAGATCCTGCTGCTGATGATTTAGCCCGATGACTATCTTGAATCGCAATGCACCTTTCGTAACATCGAATCCTAAGCGTCGACTAAATGCACAACAAAACAAAAAGCAATTATATCATCCGCCCTAATTAAACACTAGTCTTAAAGAGACATCTAGCAACCATGTACCTGAATCCTTCCACGATGCGTGAACTTGGAAACACTATGGCGTTCTGCTATACAAGCTAGTTCTTTTTCTCGATCACGCGTCATTTGGTCCAATAAATCTGCCAATGCTTGACGTCCTCTTATTCTTGGGGAACAAGCAACCTGAGGAAAACATCTTGCTTCTGTTGTCTGAGCTTCCTTACTAGTGTCGTTGCTGTTGCTTCCATTGTCATTACTGGTCATAACTTCTGGGTCGTTGCTTAGTTTCCGAATGATATCCATAACTCTCACTCCTTCCCTCTCTTTCTCTCCCAAATCTGGGGGTGGAGGAACAAACTGTGAATCACATTCCATCTCATCTTTATCTTCCTCTTCATTATTTCCTTCTTCAATCGATTGAACCAATTCAGGATCTTTCACAGATTCCTCGTCACGAGACTCTAAATGCTCCGAAAGGTTTGTTTCTGTGGAAGTCGTCCTGTTATCGATTTGGAATTGGTTTTGGTTAGAGCTAGGTGGTTGCTGCGTTGTCCTCGCTTCCCATATCTGAACTAAAGAAGAAGCCGCCATGGTCTCCTTTCTTGACGGGTTCTCGGGTTGACCAAAATTCGAATCCGGGTCGGACCCTAGAGAAGGCAATGAGGGGACTTCGTGCTGATGATCCGAAACAGATGATTTGTTGGAACATTCCGGTTTGGTGGAATCATCATCACCATCAAGATGATCTCTGACAAAAACATTGAGATTCTTCTCGAAAGCGACGGGTATATTTCGGACATTGTTGTTGTTAATGTTCTTCTTGTTATTGTTGTTGGTGGTACATCTCTCGTGAGGACGAGTCAAGACGCAATTAAAAGTTTGGCATGAAGACATTTCGACCTCAGAGGACGCCATTTCCATCAACACCCCCAAAAACCAAAAACAAAACACAAGTCCTATAAAATCGGATCTTTCTCTTTATTAATTTTTCTTTTGTCGAAATAATCCTCTGTTTTACTATTCCTTGACCTGGTAAGGGGAAAACGAACGAAGAGCTCGAAACAGATTAAAACCCATTGGATAATGGTGATTTTCGAACATGAAAACGAAAATTTGAATGATAAGACAAGAGGAAATTGAAGAGACGAAACATGGGATAACGAAGAGACGTGGCCCGAACAGAGCTATGNAAAAAAAAAAAAAAAAAAAAAAAAAAAAAAAAAAAAGAGCGAGAAGGAAAATCAAAAGTCTTTCTGTTTTTCTCTTCTTTTTTTTTAGATTTGATGTTATTATCATCCACCAATATTGTTTAGGTAAATAAAATTTTGCTTTTGGGAGAAGAATAATCCGAATATAGACGAGTCAATTCTTGTAAATGTAGTTGTAAGTTGTTAACACTTTATATATAAAAAAACACACTTTAAGGCCTTAAAACTAACAAAAAAAAGGGTTTATAGAACGAAGAAGAGAGACAGTGTCAAAGAAAGAGGGAGAGCATAATTATGGCATTCCCTAAATGGGAGTTGACTCCTTTAATTAATTTTTCAATACACTCTCTACTTTGTCAAATTTACTCATAACTTATAACCATCTTGAGTATGAAGATATTGAGCGGGATTATATAATTACCTGGAGTTGTATTTCGATAAGAAAAATGGTTAAAAAAAATAAAATATAAAAATATATGTTGTGAGATTTGAATTAACTTCTATTAGATTTCATAAAATCTAAATGTGATCACTTATTATCTATTACTAATAAATTAATGAATATTTTCAAATAAATTTCCATTCATTGAATATGGTAGCAGAGTTACCATAACTCAAAAGGAATCAAATTATAGACTTTGACTCAAAAGTCAAAAGTGAGTGATGCATATTGGTTCAATCTTGTGATAATGTATTTAGTGGATTTACTCAAATAAAAATATATGTTATAAGGTAATAAATTGAGTAATTAGTAACTAGTATGAAATATGTTAACTAATTTTTAGTGTTTGACTGATGTGAGGATGACCTTTAGATAAATTGGAATGTGTGGACCAAAGCCCATTTGAATAAAAAGAAGAGTTGTGCTCACGAAATAAAAACATAACAAAATAGAAATGTAAGTGGGCCCAACTACTAAGTCCAAGTAGTTAACTAAACCGGAGATCGGAGAGGGGAGACTCGTCGGCTCAAAACAAATTTCAGAAGATCGAAGAAGAAGAAGAAGCAATGCCTCTGAGTGCGACAATGGTCGGAGCTTTACTGGGTCTCGGTACCCAGATGTACTCCAATGCACTCCGCAAACTCCCTTACATGCGTCGTAAGTCCACCAATCCAATTGCAGATACAAACCCTAGTTTTTTTTTCGTCTCATTTTGCTGTGAAAATTCGATTCCGATTCTCTGGGATTCGGGGATTCTATCATTTTGTGAAATTTGGATGTTGAAAATTGTTAGATCCGTGGGAGCATGTGGTGGGTATGGGACTTGGTGCAGTGTTCGCTAACCAGCTCGTCAAATGGGACGTCAAGCTTAAGGAAGATCTCGATGTGATGCTTGATAAAGCCAGAGCTGCGAATGAGCGCCGTTACTTTGGTACATGTTTTCTCTATTAGCCTCTCAAGTTCGCTTGTTTGTGAATCGAGAATTCGTGGCCCTTTGAATGAAACTGAAAGATCATTTTCGCATATTAATCAGCTGTACTACGTTTCCTACTTGTTTGGCATCGAATTCTAAGGCTATATTGTTTCGTGTCATTGTGATTTGGGTGTTCTTGTTGAGCTCAAGGTTTAATCAAGCAAATCTATGTGCAAGCTAGCTCGTTGTATAGCCGTTTAGTCAGGCACTGTTAGAGAAACATAGTGTATTCATTAACAAGATGTGAATGAAGATGGAAAGATAGATACTTCTGATTATTTCTTTGGTTCTAGAGTGAGATAGGCTGTAAGTTGCAAGTATTATATATTGGAACATTAGATAAACACGAACCAGAAGTGATTTTGCAGGAAGTGACAGTTGTTTTAAGTAGGTGTGTTAGAGCTCCCATGGAAGAGGATAAGTTTTCACTGACTCAAACTTTTGGTATATATTAAGTTCATGGACTTTCTTCCTTAATTTCATGTTGAAATTTTCTTTGTGTTGATCAACAATGGAAAATGTCTATTTGCAAGGGAGGGGGTTGGCAGATTTTGGTGTGATACTTTTCTTGTTTTGTTTGATTGATGAGTTTGTATCCGTAGCTATTGACTTTTTAACTTATGTAACTTGGAACAATCAAACTTTTCTTTTTGTGTTTGTGATGCAGATGAAGATCGGGATTAGTCAATCTTTGAAGTCTTCAGAAAGAATATCTTCCTCTGAAGTCATATCCAGTGCTTGTTTTGTTTGATTTTTCCTGTAAAAGGTTTTCTTCTCCCCGTTTTTAGATCTAGTTCTCTTTTGCCTTGGCACTGGAGTTCTTTTCATTCAGTATGAACCTATAAAGATTTGTGATTTTATAATCTGAATATGTTTGTACCTGGTTAATAATGGCATTGACATACCTTGCAATCCCTCTGATTTTTACGAGAATATAAGGTTTCTGACACTCTGTCGAAAATTTGTGTAACATATGGTATAAGTTACATATCAAGTGCAGGCAACAGAAAAAGTATATGTGTAACATATGGTATTAGTTCGAAACAAGCTTTGTACTGAAACAAAACATGACTATACAAAGCAGATACAGAATCTCAGAAGAAAATAGAATAAAATTTGCAGTTTTTACATCACCAAAATAATTTGCAGGTATCCAGTTTTTACAGCTTCTTATAACCAGCCCTTCTATTGTTGAAAACATGGAGAAGGCTATCACAAGCTTGTCTAGAAGAAGGTCTCTCCTGAGGAGAAGTTTTTGTGCACTGAAGTGCAATATCAAGTACCTGATAAGCCGCGTCTTCTTCAAATGGGAAAAGCGGCTTAAGCTTTGGGTCTATGAGCTTCTCTCTTGCAGAACCTGCTGTCTCAAGATGTGTTTCAACCCATCTCACCATGTCTATCTCTGCACCAAACATTGAGTCGGTTGGCATTTTCCCGGTTACAGTCTCCATCAACACTATGCCCATACTGTATACATCGCTCTTCTCAGTTGCCTTCAACGAGTAAGCATACTCTAGGAACACAATTTCAGTAGATTAGAATTTTAAAGATTGAATATGCAAAAAAAACTAAGAAACTTGAGAAGATGAGTGGTACCTGGAGCGATGTAGCCGTAAGAGCCTGCAAACCAGATATTTGATTCTGTGTTGGTATCATAGTTCTCAGTTAAGACCTTGGCAAGACCGAAGTCTCCTAAATGTGCTTCCATGTTTGAATCGAGGAGCACATTACTGGATTTAACATCACGGTGAACGATTGGAGGAACGCAGTCATGATGAAGGTACTCCACTCCTTGAGCCACTCCTACTGCTATTCTCAATCTTGCTTCCCAGTCTAAAAGCATCTTCTTTTTCTCGATCACGGGTTTCTCATCATGAAGCCAATCCCAGACGCTTCCATTCTCCATGTACTCATATATCAACAGATTCAATCCTTCTGACTTGCTGCTGCAGTAACCCTTTAGCTTAACAAGATGTCTATGTTTTATCCTTCCAAGCGTCTTAACTTCTCTGCTGAAGCTCTTGTTCGACATGAGATCATCTTTCCAAAGAATCTTTTTCACAGCAACGGTTTCACCATTCTCAAGCTCGGCCTTGTAAACCTTCCCAGAGCCTCCTGATCCGATTATGAACTCCTCGCTTAGATTATCTGTTGCTTCCATAATGTCTTCCCATCTGATATCTGACTTTGAAGCTCCGTTTCGAAAGAGAGGCTTGTGTGTAGCTTGTGAAGACGAGCTTGACGATGAGTACGCAGTGCTTCCATCACCCACTTTCTTGAAGAAATCATGCCTTTGTTTGAAGAAGAGAGCGATTACAAGTATCATCAGACCAATCGCTGTCAATGCTGAGATTGCCGATATTATTACAACTGATCTGGCACTAACACCCTGTTGCCTGTTGTTACTTCCAGCTCCATTGCAGCGGCTAAGTGGGCTTCCACAGAGACCTGTGTTGCCAACAAAGGAATCAGCTGGCCATCTTGAGAACTGTTTCTTGAGTTTGCCTGCAAGGTTATTGAAAGAGAGGTTGAGATAGCCCAAACTCTTCATGTCCCCGACCGCACCAGGAACTTCCCCTGTAAGCTGATTGTGAGACAGATCAAGTGTTTCCAACTTTGATAATGACCCAATTGTGGAAGGTATATCTCCGGTAAAGTTATTGAAGCTGAGGTCTAAAGAACTTTGAAGATCCTGAAGCTGTGCAATCTCAACTGGGATTTCTCCTGTTAAGCTGTTTCTTGATAATCTAAGCTCGTACAACTTGCTGAGCTTGCCCATAGCTTGAGGCAGTGAACCTGAAAACTGATTCTTATCGAGGTTAAGTACATTAAGAGCTTCCAAGTTACCAATCTCTTGTGGAATCGACCCATTAAGGAAATTGCCATCAAGAGATAACACAAGCAGCTTTGTACAGTTGAACAGCTCAGTAGGTAAAAACCCATCAAACTGATTAGAAGAAAGCTTGAGCTCTCCTAACTGTGAAAGCTTTCCAAGCCATGGAGGTATGGGACCTGAAAGAAAATTGTTATTGAGATCGATGTGAGTCAGTTTCTTGCATAAGACGAGTTGTAGCGGAATAGTTCCTGTGAGAGAATTGCTTGAAATATCCAACAGCGACAAGTCGCGGATTTTCCCCAACGTCCAAGGGATTCTTCCTGTGAATTGATTCTTTCCTAACCTGAGACGACCAAGATTTGGAGAGTTTCCCAGCTGGAGAGGTATTTCATCTTCAAAACCGTTGTTGGTGACATCAAATGAGAGATACGAGCTCGAACCAGACAATGGAAGAATTGTACCATTGAGCCTATTGTGGGCGAGATTGATTCTAGTGAGGTTCTTGAGATTGGTAAGTGAATCAGGAAGAATTCCCTGGAGTGAATTGTTGTAAAGCATCAGCTGTTCCAATCCCTTTATGGACCCGACGGACGAAGGAATCGATCCTGAGAGCTGGTTGTCTGCCAAATCCAATATTTTCAGTTGGTGACAGTTACCTAAAGTGGCGGGAAGACCACCTATAAGCTCGTTTTGTCTCAAGTGAAGCAGGTTAAGCTCCTTTAATCTTCCTATTGAAGGAGGAATCTCTCCAATAAAATGATTCCCGAAAAAATCTATCATCTTCAAGCTTGTGCAGTTTCCAATCTCTTCTGGAATTTCCCCTGAGAAACGATTTTCGTAGAGAAACAGAACTTGTAATTTCCCGAGCGCACTGATCTCCTTCGGTAACTTGCCGTCCAAGTTATTGTGATACAACACAAGCCACTGTAGATTGGTGAGGTTTGATATGGAAGGAGATAACTTACCTCCCAAGGTATTGTTGTGGAGATAGAGATCCGTGAGTTTGACTAGCTGATACAATTCCTCAGGGATCGAGCCAACGAGAGAGTTGTTAGACAAGTCGAGCTGTTTAAGTGATTGACATTTGCTTAATCCAACCGGAATTTCACCTGAAAGCTCAGTTCCCGACAAAACCAATTGCTCCAAGCTTGTGTTGTTTGAACATATGCTCTTTGGTAAAGAACCAGAGAGACGATTGTCTGCCAAAACCAAATCAAGAAGCTGACTCATGTTCCAGAATTCTTCAGGTATCTCTCCAGTGAGACTATTGGCCGATAAATCAAGTGTTTGAAGATTTCTCAGATCAGCCAACGTCTTGGGGATAAGACCTTGAAGCTGGTTTCCCATCAAGTTGAGGTACTCGAGTTGGCTCATGTCACCGATTTGACTCGGTATTTCACCGGAGAGACTGTTGTTCGCCAGGTTGAGTAACTCGAGGTTTTGAAGGCGTCCAAGCTCCGGCGGTATGGTCCCGTTGAGCATGTTCAAGGCCGCGGTGAACACCGTGAGATCGGAGCAGTTTCCTAAATCCGCCGGAATAGGTCCTTGGAGATAGTTATCCTGAAGTATCAATGATTGAAGTCGGACGAGTCGACCAAGTTGACTCGGGATGGGACCAGTGAGTCTAGACGAGGCCAATGCAAGCATCTGGAGATTGACAAGATTCCCAAGCGTGTCCGGGATGGCTCCGACGAGGTCATTGTCTCCGATTCTGAGTGATCGAAGATTGACGAGGGAGCCGAGTTGAGTCGGAATCTCACCGGTGAGTTGGTTAGAATAAAGAAACAGAGACTCCAAGGAAGTAAGGTTGGAGAGAGCAGTTGGGATGGGACCCACAAGATTGTTGGAAGATAGATCGAGGTGGATTAGGTTGTTAAACCGGCCAAACGAAGCTGAAATCGAACCGGTTAATCCTAAACCGGATAGATTTAGAGCAACAACACGAAATAAACCGGTATCGTCGCAGGTGACACCAATCCAGGAACAGTAATTGATATTACTGGAATTCCATTGTTGGAGAAGATCTTCTTCTTCTGGATTCGTTACTAAAGATTTCTTCACCTCGAGAAGTGTCTGAAGATCGTTGTTGATACCCGGTTGACCCAAACCGGATCCGATCAAAGAACAGAAGATGACCAGGACAAGAAGAACTATTGACTGCATAACTTTCTCTCTCTCTCTCTCGTCTTATTCTATGGTTTTATTGATGGATTTTTTATGACATTACTTTGATTTCTGTTGTAGGGACTGAGGAAGGAGAAGATTGGTCACCACAACGGTGCATGGAGATTCTCTCTCTCTCTATAGTAAATGCAGAGAACAAAGCTTAAAGATTCAATGTGTTTCTCTGATCTCTTTTTTTGTGTTTCGCTCTTTCACTGTTTTATTGAGAGAGAGAAGATGAAGAGATGGAGGCAATGTTAGAGAGAGGAGAGAGAAGGGTCAAAGAGGAGGTCAGATGTGGGAAAATAGAATGAGGAAGGGCTTCTACATAAATGTTTCGGCTCGACAAAGGTCAACGGTCATATCAATTATATACTTAGTTTTTTTTCCTTTTTGGTCAAATATACATGCATAGTTTATACTAATATATACTTGCGTACATGCATAATTACATATTCGTATGCAAAGACATGTTATATATTATGTTACAATTATACTCTGCCTAAACTTTGACAAACATCAAAGAGATACCACAAAGAATGTAGTACATACACTTTTGACCACAAAAAAAAAATGTAGTACATACACACACACAAACTTAGAGATCAATCCATTTCACAAGTTTGATCATTTCATAGTATTAATTATTGAAAATATGATTACTACTTTGAATATATAGAGTGTCGACTCTACACGATTTCTCTTATCTTCTTTTTACTCTTAAGATGCAATAATTTGATTACAATCATTTGATTCTATCAAAACTCGATTTCGTGAAAAGTTATAGTCCTTTTTTTCCGGTTTCTTTTCGAGAACCTTAGTATTTTTTAAGCAATACTAATATCTAGTCGTCGACTTGATAATATAAAATCTAAAAGAAATGAAAATTGTTAACATAAAATATATATATATATATATATATGATGATGATGCATGGCTTTGACCTTGGCCAAGGAAAAAGAGTGGTTGAGACAATGACATGGTTGAAGGATATTTTTGTATCGTTTTGCTTTGGTTAAGTGTGTTAGCTTCTCATCACTTTAACCTTTTCAAGATAAAGAGAGCAGTTGTGTTTTCCAATTTTATCTTTATTTATTTATTAATGTGTATTTCCACAATATATCATCAATTCTTTTTCATATTACCCATATATTGATTGCATCGTATCCAATTATGCTAGTTATTAGATGCAATTATTCCCAATTTCTTATCATCTATATAGCTATGTAACTCGTGAATTCAGCCATTTCGTTGAATATTATTGTTGAACATATTGAGCGATTGATTCAAGGTTTGATTTGATCAGAATTAT
>OVBA01007835.1:0-13686 GCA_900406435.1 Lepidium aucheri | reverse complement strand
ACAATAAAATCTTGCAGAGAAAGAAGAAAATATATTCAAGTTATTTTCCTGTCAAAAAAATTTCCCGCCAACATATTTTTCCCGCCAAAATTTTTTTTCGACAAAATGTTTTTTGGTAGAACAGATTGTTTTTGAAGAAAAAAAATTGCGAAAAAATTTGGCGGCAAATTTTTTTTCGAAAAGTTTGGCGGGAAATATTTTTTTCGAAAAATAAAATAAAAGTATAATTACAATTTTAAAAAAATCAAAGAAAAATTTTGACATAACCTATTTTTACAAATGAGTATGCATGAAAAGTATTATTTATATAGTTTATTTTTATTTTCCTAAATATATCTAAATTTAACAAATAAATTTAATAAATGGGTTTAAATGGGTTTAAATGGGTACCCATTTAATTTTACCAAAACCCATTTAATAAATGGGTTTAAATGGGTAAACTCATATAAACCCATATAACAATTTTAAATATATGGATCTAAATGGGTTTAAAATTTTACAACTTACCCCTTTATTAAATGAGCTTTGCAAACCCATATTAACATTCCTACTACCATCTATGCCATGACTCATCCATCGAGCTTCACTCCTCACAGGAGCGTTGACATTTAGCAAGCTCATTGTCCTTGTGCTCAAACACGTTTTGTTGATCACCAAAGGTACAATCTCAATCTAGTTTGTACTCGTCCTTTAGAACATTTGTTGTGGAAGATGAATGAGAAAACGATATCATGGGGTTGAAGGTATTCCTAACAACAAAGTGAGGCTAAAAGACCAAGAGAGTATTGGTTGAAGAGAAACCGCAGATCTTCACCAACCTGAGTTTGATATTCATATCGGGATCTCTCACGTGATATAATATTTGTCGATCCGTTGCGCGCTGCATCAATCAGCTTTCCTTGACCTGATAAAATTTCATTGACATACGCAGCAGTCCACTGGCACTGTCATGGTCAATGACTCTTGCAGAACCTCAACTTCATTACTGAGTTTCTGTCATATTTGTTCAACATCTCCATTCATTTTTTTTTCTCTTACAAAACTCATCAAATATTGACTAGGTCATATAATCAGTGTCCAAAACCATATCTTTTTCTACCAGTCTTCCTTCATGCTTGAACACTTCATTCTCAAAGCTAATACATCCTCGGTAGGGATTGTTTAGTTCGGTTACACCTGACTCCGTCTAAATAAAATTAAGAATAAGAACTTTAAATTTAGTGATTCCAATAGGTCAATTTGTGATTGTAATTAAGCGCAATTGTTGTGAAAACATCAAAATGTTTGATTAAAAATAATTGTGATGTATTACAAGACCCAACTCTGAAATTTTTGGTATATTCGTGGCCCAGCCCAATTAAAGAATTTATAAAAATTGATGAAAATAGATTAAGTGTGAGAAAAAAAAGAAGGTTTGAGTCATCTCAACCTAGCACCAAAACCTAGTGTGTTTTCCTACTTAAACCTCTTTATTCAGCATAGTATAAGTTTTTTTCTCTTCTCTTAACTACAAACTTTAGCCTTAGAGCAAGTATCTCCATCCCTAAAGTAGATTGAGCAACCTAGTGCAGCCTTCGAGTGGTAAGGAAACTAGTCCAAATCACTGTCTTTTGGGGGCTAAAAAGCTTTGGTTGCTGATCCTGTTATCGTGAGTTTTTGTAGGGTTAGAAAGATATCTCGATCAAGAGTCTGTAGCTACAAACGGCTTGTCGATCGGAGTTATATTTAGGAAGTTACGATCAGTCTAAGGTAAGACGTCAAAACTATTTTATAAAGATAACATGTTCGTTTGGCTTACTTTCGGGGTTAATAACTATTTGGTCACTGATCCTCTGATCGTGATATTTATAGGTATACAAGATCTCTTTTTAAAGGATCCGTAGCTCCATACCGTTTGTCAATCCGATTTAAGTGCAGAGATTTACGATCAGTTTAAAATAAGAGGTCAAAACTTATTTATGTTTCAGACTTGCTGAAATTCTGAGTTTCTGTTTCTGAATATGTGTTCAACTTGGCATACGTAGGGTTGATTTTCGACTAGATCTGCGCAAGGAAAGCTAGATCTATGTTGTCTCAGGGTAGTGGACATATCCAGGAACATGTAAGGACCCGCAAGTAACAAATGATGATCTGAAATATGAACTCTAATTATTGTCTGTTTCTTGCGCATGAATGTACGAGTTATGATATGTGTTTAAGTTTTTTTCTAGCGTTTTTCAGTCAATTTACGAATCAATCAAGGTGAGGACGTGATCTGTGACACTTTTACTTTTTGCTTAATCAAACTTAATTTATCTTATTATTAATAAAAACTACTAAATTATTTTATTAAATATAAATATAGGTATAGGTGTAAATATAAATATAAATTCATAAAAAAAGATATTATATAATACGCACTATTAGTTTAGAGATTGTGTGTTTGTTTGATACTAGAATAGTTGTGTGAAATATATTATATAATAAATAAATAATTATGAATATGAATATAATTGTGTTGTGGAATACTGTGGAGACTAAATAATATTTGGAGTCGACGAAATATGTATATGTTTGTTTTCAAAGTATGTTGAATGCTGTCTTTTAATGAGTGGTGATGGAGAATATCATTTGACTACAGGCCCGCATTCCTGTTGAAAAGACAGAGATGATCTGAAATGAGCAGACAAGAACACTTCAGCCCAAAAAATAGCTGTCGAGTTAGGGAAGATCAAACTTTAGACTGTGGTCTCCAACCAAGTGTTTTGAAGCCAACTAGAGGATGATTGAACTGTTATGTGTGGAGTTGGTTGCTATGGCGGACCAACATGCTTGGTACAACTCGTTGAAAAATACGAGTTGTATATGTTTGTTTTCTGTGTTAGGATAGATTTGCTTTAATTTGCCTAGAACTTTAAGGCTCAGTGGACAGAAGTGATCTTTTCACTGAGTATTTTTATACTCACCCCTCCTTTTTTTTTTTTTCAGATCAGTTCGAGGTTCGTGAGTAGGTAGTTCGAGTCTTTCGGTTTACTTTGAAGTTATTTATTTTTGGTTTTATTATATTATTTTATTGACATTTTAAAGTTATTTTCTTCCTTATTTAAACATTTTTATTTAATAAATTTATATAACTGGCTGATTCTTTTTCGGAATATGTTTTATAAGAAATGTGATGTTGATGTTGCTGTTTTAGAAAATCTAAATCTTCTCTACACAATTATCCTTAAGCATAGCTACTACTAGACACATTGGAATATATTCTAGTTGAGTCTTTACTGTCATTTAATCATCTATAGGTAAACAGGTTTGAGCAAAATTTGCCTCCTACCGATCCCATATTACCCCCAAAAAATTTAAAATCCATAATCCCAAAGGCTCCTATTAATTGCATCTTTCTCTAGACTCCCATGAAAAACATGAAAAAGGCTCGAACAATATGATCTCTTCGTTATCCCATAATGAGATGGGTGATCTCATAGTTCTTGATCTGTGAAGATACGTTGTAATTAACATTCAGGATGTATTAGAGTTGGGAATGGAGATCTTGGACAAGGAGTAATGATAGAAAGAGATATGGTCGTAAATGTAGATTATGTAACCTGATTTCTATTTTAAGAAATAGATCTCTGTGCAGTAATATTGAAGGTCTTAAAAGGTACAATTACTTAGTACAATGAAAGTTTAGTACAATGAAAGTTTGAAAGTTCTTAAAGAAACCAGAAACAAAGTTACCATAATATAAGTCAAAGTCGTAAGTATGATGCTTCTATTAGTCTTCCCCAACGGTCTCTTATCTTCTTTATCCTCTTTAGTCATCCATATTAAAGAAGAAGAACAATTACTTAACAAATCACATAAAAGGCAATAAGTAAAATACAAACTCTTTTACGGTTTGAACTCTTTATACAGTATTATACATTCTTCGGACTTATAGCTCGCTCCAGCATTCTCCTTTGGATAGTTGATCTCACAAGGGTACGACGAAAGATTACAACATTAAAACTTAAACTTCATTTATACTAAAAAAGAAGTGGATAGCCTATAGTTATTGAATGAGTATCTACAAATTCAATCCAACCATTTTCAAACCAAATCTCATCACCTATTTGTTTACACTCAATAGAACTCGTATAACTCGAAGGTGCCTAGAAAATTATTATGTGGTTTGGTTAAGGACCAAATCTCATAAATTGTTCTGCGACTTGCTGTAAACATGTAAACCAAACAAGTTTCAGCTCTTCTATTTTTTGCGAAACAAAATGGAGTAAGAAAGGATATATTGGTTACCATTATTTCCATGCAATGGTTGGGTGGAGGATAGGCTCAAGGAATTTTCTCCCCATTGCATTTGGCTTGTATCGAAACACGTGCGTCATGTTTCTTGCGGATGAGTTTGACATTTTTTAGTGATAATTTTACTAAAAAGTGGAAGAAAAATTGAAAAGTAAGTTTTTGTAGAATAAAAAATAAATGATTAGTTTCGTTTTTTTCTTATCAACACTGGAGTACAATTGGCCAGTTCATTAGTCGAGTTCCTACATAATGTAGACAGTAGAACTCGATCCCTATATAATTGTGTGCCTTTATCATAACAAATATCGTGGGTTAGACATTTCAGCTTTTTAAAAAAAGTTGTTACGATTCTGCAAGTGCTATTGAGTTTTCTATTGGAATTTGAAACACAAACAATTGTATTCATTTAATTTTTTTGCGCTTAAGTCAAAACCTTTACTATGCTTAAGGTCCATCCTCTTTTATTTTTGTTTTGCTTATTAGATTAAAGAGTGATATAGTATAGTCCAAAATTTTGCAATAATATTGACCAAATTATTTACAAATATTATCCTCAACAATGACAACAACTACTTAGACTTTTCATTTTCATGTATTTTTTGAGAATTCTATTAAAAGAGATCATATTCTATTTTTTATGAGAAAATATTATACTTCATAATACTAGGTATATCATGTTTCCAAGTATAGAATAAGTTTTTATAATACATTAGATTCAAAATATTTTCGACATTGTTTTCCACATAGTTGATGCGGTCTTCGGTAAATATTTTATGAGGATACCTTTCCACGCATACGACTTGCACCTAATATACATAAACTAGATGATGTCCTATGCAATGTATGAGATATTTTTGCAAAAATAAATTATTTATAGTAATCTATAATAGTTAAATGCGGTTTGATTTCTATACAAAGTTTATATTAATTTTATGCATATTTAATGTATTAAAATTAATTTGTAATCGATTAATTAAATACATAGTTATTTTGTTTGGTAGAGTGCTTGTGTATTTCCACAGAAAATGGCATTATATAACTTTTGGCTAATTTTATGCTTTTTGGAGGATAAAAAATAACTGACACATAGTGAATAGATGACTGACACATAGCAATATTTATACTGGACAAGACAAAAATATCTCACAATATCCATGTTGGATATTGACATTTGTCTATGATGATTAAGAGTTCTATTTATCACTTACCTTTTTTTTTCTACTCACCACATGTCAGCATCACACTCATCAAATTCATTTTCTCTCCTTTAATCCTCCATATGCTCTTCTTCTTTTCACTTCTTTTTTTTTTTTGTTTTTGGAAAAGAAAAAAAAGACAAATTGTTCATTTTGAGAAGCAAAGAGAACTAATTTGAAAAAATAAATAAAGGCATTTCCATGATTTACAAGAAAAAGGGGACACTGTCATTAACATTAACATACTATGTAAACATTGTTAATGTTGTTAGATTTTTTTGATGTGAGGCAAAATACATCATTGATTATGCTTGATGATTACAAGTGAGAATGGTGCGACAAAACTTGGAAAATAACTAAGTGATAGATTGAATATGGTGAGAAAGTGGTTTCCATGACATGTGTGTAGTGGTTAGGTGTGCAATGTGTAAAATTTTGTAACAAGAATATCGATTAAGAATTGCTCTCTTTATTGCCTTGGAAAATATCTTAAAACCAAAAAAATTAAACTCTATCTTTTTTCTCACACACAATAGAATGCCACAACTCAACATCTCTATTTATAGTTTCTTAACATAAACCTAAACCTAATAGGATAACTCTAGAATATTTAGATAACTCATAAATAACTAACTATTCCTATTTTTTAGGTTGTTTGCACTCCAATCTACACGTTAATCTTATCTTCAACATTCTCCCTCTTAAACTTGAAGTGATCTTTGTTGATGTCTTGAACTCGTATGAACTCCCTCATCTCTTTGAACTTAGTCTTTGGTAAAGCCTTAGTCAAGATATCGGCCTTTTGTTCATTGCTGGGAACATGTCCTACTTCAATTTGCTCGTTTTCAACACATTCTCTAATGAAATGATATCTTTTGTGTATATACTTACTTCGACCATGAAAGACCGGGTTCTTGGTAAGTGAGATTGCCGATCTGTTGTCAATATACATCGGAACTATTTTACTTTCTTCTCTGGTGATCTCACTTAGTAGTTCTTGCAACCAAATTGCTTTCTTTGCCGCTTCAGTTGCTGCTATAAACTCGGCTTCACATGATGACAATGCTACTGTTTCTTGTTTTTGAGAATACCAACTAATCGGACAATCATTGTAGTAAAAAATATGAACAGTTGTGCTCTTCCCATCATCCACATCGACATTGTATCTAGCATCATTATAAACACTTAACCCTTCATTGTTTTTTCGGCCAAACTTGAGGCCTTGAGATAGAGTCCCTCGTAAATACCTTAAAACTTGTTTCAATGCTGCCCCATGAGATTCTTTTGGTTCTTGCATGTATCTACTTAGAACTCCAACACTAAAAGAGAGATCCTGTCGAGTATGAATCAAATATCGAAGAGATCCAAGGAGTTTTCGGTACTCCTTCTCATTGATCCCTTTCTCTTCTTGTGATTTTGCAAACTTAATACTCGAACCCATTGGTGTAAGACATGGGTTGCACTCTAACAAACCTGCTTCTTCAAGTATTTTCTTAGCATATTTCTCTTGGTTTAGAGTTATGAAAGTCTTTTCTGTACCACTTCAATTCCAAGGTAGTAAGTTAATTTACCAAGATCATTCATCTCAAATTTACTTGACATACCTTTCTTGAAATCGAAGATCAACATAAGACTTGTACCCGTGACTAACAAGGCATCCACATAAACAGCGACTACAAGAAGATGTTCTTTTTCTTGTCTTCGGTACGAGGAAGCTTCCTTAGTACATCTTTCGAATCCTAGCTCTTTGAGAATCTTTTTCAGTTTGTCATTCCATGCTCTAGGAGCTTGTTTTAAACCATAAAGAGCCTTGTTTAACTTGTAGACTTTGTTTTCTTTTCCTTTAGTCACAAAACCTTCCGGTTGAGATACATAGACTTCTTCTTTTAGTTCTCCATGTAAAAATGCTGTTTTAACATCAAGATGATGTATCTCCCAACCTTTTGTAGCAGCTAGAGCTATGATGAACCTTATAGTTTCAATTCTTGCTACCGGTGCAAAGAGTTCTTCGAAATCTATACCATGTATTTGAACGTATCCCTTAGAAACTAGCCTTGCTTTATACTTGTCTATACTCCCATCCGAGTTCCTTTTTACTTTGAAGACCCACTTCAATCCGATGGATTTTGCTCCACTAGGTAGATCAACAAGATCCCATGTCTTGTTCTTATTAATCGACTTTATCTCTTCTTCACAAGCATCAACCCAAACTTGTGAATTACTAGCTTCCTAAAACTTCCATGGTTTTTCATTAAGTACCATCAATAATCGATCACTCTCATAGTCACAAAGAAGAACAAAATCATTCTAGTAATCAGGTTTCTTTGTTTCTCTTGTAGATCTTCTAAGATGAACCTCTTGATTCTCTTCCTCATCGTCGATGATCTCTTTCTCACAATCGAATTTGTTTTCTTCTTCTTTTTTGATAAAATCTCCAAGACTGATTGGTATGCTTTGAGACTTGTCAACCTCTTTTTCTGCTTGATCATTCCACTTCCAACTTTTCCTTTCATCGAAGACTACATCTCGACTAAGAACTATCTTCCAAGTTGTAGGATCCATCAAACGATAAACTTTTGTTCTCGGTTCAGTTCCAAGATGTATTAAGACACGAGATCGATCATCTAGCTTCTTAAGATATGGTCCTTCTATTTTCGTGTACCCTAAGCATCCCAAAACCCAAAGATGATCAAGTCTCAGTTTCTTTCCTTTGAAAACTTCATAAGGAGTTTGGTTCTTCAAAGCTCTTGTCAAAACTCGGTTTATGAGATAGGTTGCATGTCTCACAGCTTCTCCCCATAAATAGTTAGGTAAACACATGTGTTTCAAAATACTTCGAGTCATCTCCATCAAAGTACGATTTCTCCTCTCAACAACTCCATTTTGTTGGGGTGTGTAAGGTGCTGTCAGGTTTCTTTGAATTCCCACCTTTTCGCAAAAGATCTTGAATTCTTGAGACATAAACTCTCCACCTCTATCAGTTCTAAAAGTCTTAATACTCATACTCGTTTCTTTCTCAATGGCAAGTCTAAAGGCTTTAAACTTGTCGAAAGCACCACTTTTCTCCTTTAAAAGGATTGTCTACATGAATCGTGAGTGATCATCTATCAACACAAATTTGTATCTATTTCTTGCTGGTGTAGGAGGTGTTATAGGTCCACAAAGATCCCCATGAATCAATCCAAGAACTCTTTTGGCTCGAAATAAAGATGCCTTAGGAAAAGATTTCTGATGTGTGTGATTTTTGATAGTTTTAGAGTCGTATTTTAGGTTACTTTGCATCTGTCTAGCTAGATTTTCTGTGCACTTAGGTCCGTTTAGATTAGTTTTGCACTCTTTGCATTTGCATTCGGAGTTTATCTAGGTAAAGGAGAAAAAAAGGAGCACAAAAGGAGCAAAACTGGAGCTGAGGAGAACTGGAGCAGCTGCTGGAACGTCTAAGTCAAGAATGATCGTGCACACTCAGATCTCTTCCTCGCAAATCGCAAGGCAAGGAATACCCAGATCGCTCAACAAAGGCCACCTCGGTGACTTACCTAAATCTATCTATTGCGATGGAAGACCAAGACCCATCTCTCTTCACATCAAAGGACACACTCGGAGCCACAACTCAATCTAGAACCACGAGGACAAAGATAAGAAGCACTCCTCGGTGCCCAAGCTCGTGCAAGGACTCTGAGACAGATTCACAGACTACCTGGTTGACCGACTTAGGTCGGTTTGACCATTAGGGTTATGCAAATAACCCTATAAATACTTCCACTTAATGACACTCTTATCATTTTATTTGATGTTTTAGCTGCAAAACTCTCTTTACTTTATTGCTTTTATTTTCTCTTTAAGCTTGTTTTATAAGGTTGGTACACTTTGCATATTTATGTTTTATGATTGAATGAACTAAGTTTTCCTTGATCTTTATCTGTCTTCTTGCAATATCATTAAGCTTTTAATTATGCAATCTAGATCTTCCCCAATCCTCAGCCCTCACAAAATAAGGCGCGAGTAGATCCGTTTGGATCTCGAGGATGGGGCAATCGGAGGTGAATTCGTTGATTTCCTCGCTAAGCTAGCCCTAATCTAAACTCCGATCTCTTTTAGCAAGGCCAAGCTTAATGCTGGTCTCTCCCTAATCAGTTGAGATCTGACTTGGGCTGTGACCGGAAGCTAGCGCTAACGGAAATGGAGACCAAATGCCTTTCTAGTGATGGCTTGCTCCACCGAAGAGAGATCTAGCATGTGGATTGGCCATTAGACGAGTTGGGCTTTCATTTATGCGTCCGGTTCGGCTTGATCGTGGCAAGAGTCGTAATGTATCAGCCGATCCGGATAGAGATCCTCACCACGAGAGCGGGCTGATCTACCCAACATCCTGGTGTAGAGATCGCTCAAAGTATCCAACGAGTGGGATCGACGAGTTTATTGCCAATCAACTTCCCTATCCTCTAGATATTTACTCTTTGAATAGCTTAAACCCTATTCTAGTTTTTGTGCTCTGTTATTTGGTCATTTCTCTGTTTTAGCAATTTAAATTTGTTCTATTTTTGTCATCTAGTGTATTTCGTCCTATTAGCTAGTTTGCAAGCTAGGCTTAAAATCAAGATCTATCATTGTGACAAAATGTTAGGTTGAGTTGGACTAGGATCTAGTATTAGATAGGTTGTTTGTAAGCAATCCCGAGTATTTGGTTCAACAAACTTCACCTTACTTACCACCATACTCAATGATTTGATAAGAGAGAAGTAAAAACTCTTTTATCAAATTGGCACCGTTGCCAAATTGGTTTTTTCTTGCTTCAATTTATAGTTTACTAGTCTTAGGATCAAGTTGCGTGTTACTGCTCAGATAACTTGTCTTTGCTTTATAGAGCTTGGATCTCTAAGGACCAAGCTTCAATCATATTGACAAGTTGTTGTTTCTATCCTTGCATGCCTCGCAGGTTAACGTCGACCTCTGGGACCAAGGATAAACTCAGAATCCTCAACCTCGCCTTAGCTCCTGCGAGTTAAGCGAGTAGTCAGTACAAGTTTGTCGGGTTGATGCAAACGAGATCGAAGGGCTCCCTCAATCTTTTGCCACTCATCAACAACATCAACTTCATTCCTCATGAGATCAGACGCCAGCGCACTAGAATGCAGCAGCCGCAGCCCGATCTTGACAATACAACACTGGGTACAATGAAGGATGGAACACCACCGTTACCCAATAAGGCCGCCCACCAGGCGCGAGTACACAATCGAGCTCGCCGCCCTCATTATATTGGTGCGAGAGATTCCCCGAGCATTCACACTTATTGCAATAGGATCCAACCGCCAGCGATCCAGAACAACAACTTTGAGATCAAAAGTGGACTGATCTTTATGGTCAAGAAAAATAAGTTCCAAGGCTTACCCTCGGAGGACCCCCTCCACCATCTTGGCAGAGTTCGAGAGGTTATGTACACTTACTCGCATCAATGGAGTGAGTGAAGACGCGCTGAAGCTAAGGCTCTTTCCTTTTTCCCTTGGAGATAGTGCACATCAATGGGAGAAACACCTTCCAACCGGATCCATAACTACTTGGCCGGACTGCAAGTGCCTATTCCTCACCAAGTTCTTCTCAAATTTGAGGGCAGCCTAGCTCCGGAACAGTATCTCCAACTTCGTGCAGCAAAGCAGCGAGTCGCTTGACGAGGCGTGGGACATATACAAAACATATATGTCTCAATGCCCCCATCACGGTTTCCTGGAGGACACCATCCTGAGCAACTTCTACCGAGGAGTCCATCCGAGGATCTGTATGCTCCTATACACTGCAAGCCACAAAAGCTTTTTGCAACAGGAGATTACTGAGGGAAGAGCATTGATAGAGAACCTCACTCTAGCCGATGGTCAATATGACAAGGAGTACGACCAAGCTGTAAGGGGTACTTCTGAATCCGACAGGTCTGCGCGCAAAGAGTTGAAACAACTACACACAGAAGTTGGACAGACTGCTGATGGTCCATACAAAGCAAGTAAATCTTGTGGAAGGGGAGATGGTACAAGAAGGAGAGGATGAACAACATGAAGAAATTTGTTTTGTCCAATATCAAGGTAGATCAAAACCGTGGTTAACTACAAGCAAAACCCAAACTTGAGTTATAGAAGCACGAATGTAGCCAATCCGCAAGAACAGGTCTATCCACCAAAGCAAAGGGCAAGGATCTCAAAGGAGCAATGGCAACAAAGCCTCAAACCGGTACCAGCTGCATCACAATCTCCAACCACACAAGAAGATTCACCGGACGTGATGAATATGTTTCAACAAATACTACAAAGCCAAACCGCTCACCAAACGGAAATTACTAAGAAGTTTAGAGAGGTACATAGTTGCATTGATGCTAGCTATAATGATCTCAACTGCAAATTTGAGACTCTTAATGCGAGATTAAAATATGTGGAGAGCAATCAAGCCTCATCATCAACAAAAGCCACTGGTCAACTTCCCGGGAAAGCCGTCTAAAACCCAAAGGAGTATACGGTACAATCTATCTCTCTCCATACCGGTAAAGTGCTTCCACCAGTTNATGAACAACTCCGGGAAACGCCTTGCAGGCCAGAGCTGTGAGGAGAGGCTGATGATAGTCTGATTGCTGGAAAAACTGCCAATTCCACACAACTCAAGGAGATCCCTCACACGGAAGAGTCAGATGGTCCCAACCAGAACACAACGGAGGGAGTTGCACCTATGGTAGCTATCAGAGCTAAACCACCTTTCCCTTCAAGATTGAAGAAGAATCAAACTGAGAAGCAAAGGGTCCTTTTCGACAAACAAATGAGCGGTATTGAGTTGAGAATTCCCATCTTGGATGCTTTTTCTCTGATTCCGCAATACAAAAAGTTTTTAAAGGACACTCTTAAGGAAATAGAAGAAGAATGCATGACTATTGGGACCTGAACATCTGGATCAATATTGGTACCAGTTCTGCCCCATCAAAGGAAAAGATTCATTGCGGAAAAGTTGAGTGACCCGGGGAGCTTTACACTTCTTTGTGCTGTAGGGCATTTAACGTTCATCAATTTCCTGTGTGATCTTGGGGCATCTATCAGCTTAATTCCACGGATCACAGCTCAGAAGTTAGGGTACTCAAATTTCAAGGATTGCAAGATATCACTAGTCCTCGCGGATAGAACCACCAGGAAGCCGAGGGGACTGCTCGAGGATGTACCTATAAATGTCGAGAATGTTCTAGTTCCTACAGATTTTGTGGTATTGGAAATGGATGAAGAGCCTACGGATCCACTGCTATTGGGTAGACTATTCTTGGCGTAAATAGGAGCATTGATTGACGTAAGGAACATAACCATGGAGTTCAAGGTTGGGAAAGGTATTGGGATGATATTCGATCTGAAAGAAGGAAGAAGGAAGTCTACTATCGAAGGAAAATATTTTGAGATCGAAGGAACCATCGGAGAAAAGGCCGAGGAAGCAAACGAGGGAGCTCTGGTTTCCCTCACAAACCCATACTAGAGGAGTATAGGGAGTCAAGCTTGTGACTTTAAACAAGCCCACTTAGGAGGGAGTCCCATGTTTATCCTTTACTTTTGAAACTCTTTTAAAATTTGTTTAAGATTAATTTAGCTTTGTCTTGTTTTGGGAACAATTTTTCTTTTTGTTATTATTGGGTATTTGGTATGTCAATCTGCGTCTTGGGTACAAGGAGAACAAGAACATCATCTTTGAAGCTGTAATACCCACACTTGGTAAATCCGTAAACACACGCGGTGTGGAATGTGAATACGGTGTAAAGGGACGAGCCAAACTTGGGCATTTGGTTTAGATAGGTTAAGAATGGGCATTGGAAACCCAAGAAATGAGAAAGAGCATGAAAAACCATGAAAAACGAGCTAAGGAAGGATTTTTAGAGCAAAAATGAGTTTTCGGACAGCTTGGTCGGATCGGACAAGTCTGCTCGGATCAGATAGTCTGGTCGGATCGGACAAGTTTGGTCGGATCGGACAGCTTGATCGGATCGGACAGGAACGGTCGGATCGGACAGCTTGGTCGGATCGGACAGGAATGGTCGGATCCGACAGCCTTGTCGGAACGGACCAGTCTGGTCGGAACGGACCAGTCTGGTCGGAACGACAGCGCGATCTGCGTGGATCGCACGCACCGGTCGGTTTGGACAGAACATGATCGGATTGGTTGGGAATTTGTGGTTCAATGTGATAAGCTTGGTTTGGACATGAATTAG
>OVBA01007834.1:0-13687 GCA_900406435.1 Lepidium aucheri | reverse complement strand
CAACAAAAGTTAAAGGATTGTTTTGCAATAAAAAGTGTGATTTTAGAAAATAAAGGGAAAAATGAAGATCCTTCAAATTTGAAGAAAAAAATGAAGATCTTCAAATTTGAAGAAGGATTTGAAGAACCATTGGAGATGACTTTTCTTCAAATATAGAGTTTGAAGAGAGAATTGAAACACCATTGGAGATGCTCTAAAAGGAACTTCTAGAATCATATAATCTGGGTGTTCAGTCAAATTAGCACGCCCTCTTCCACTTTTCTACTTTTTGAATCTTAGGAAAGAAAACTCTGCATAACACAGACATATAAGACATGGTACAATAGTGATTTTTGTTCAAAAATGCATCTGTTATTTACAAGCATAACCTAAAGAAAAGAAACAAAGAAAGGTGTACGTAAAATGTAAACTAATTCCTCTCACACAAAAAAACTATATATGCCTAAAAGAAACTATATGGGAGAAAAATGGATATCAATTTGAAAGTAACTAAATGTTTCCAACGATTTTCTATGAAATTTATCTGTCTTATAGATTTATCATAAATCAAAATAGATTTTCGTATTTAGACAAGACAGATAGGACGATATTAAGAGTAAAAATTAAACTTGGTTTACTATAATTTTATATTATATTACACAAGTATTAATTCGATTCAAGACAAAAAGAAAAGTTAGTGAAAAATTGTCTAGAAAGAGGCATACTCGACGACGTCCAGACAAATAACTATCGTTTAGAATATATTGTCGAAAATAAGAAATCGTCGAGAAGAATAAGCAAATGTCGATGGGTTTTTTTTAACCCAACTTCCATTTGAGTAGAGAGATATGTATATAGATGAAAGCAGTTTTGATGTGGGATGAGAATAGGTACAAGTATTTAGGCTAACAAATAATCTGCTTATACAAAAAAAAAAAAGAAGAAGATGTAAATGGAATAATGATAGTTGAAAATGAAGAAAGTGCACATGATGGAACTCGATCGGGTGTGGAAAAACAGTGGATTGGGTTGTTATCTTTCACCGACCCAACTTGACTTTGCAGCTTTACCATGTTTTCTTTTTATGCTTTTCTCTTTTTTTCCTTCTTCCCAACTAATTTTTAGGTTTACGTTCTCTCCGTTTTTGTTTTATTAATTCTTAACATTTTTTGTCGTTTTCTTTTTTTTTTCCGTATTAATTTTTCTTAATTTTAACTAACTTAATAGTGAACATCTGTATTGTAGTCTTCCACTTGTGAATAGGCTCGTGAGCACCACAATGAACTAAGGGTCTTTGTGTTGTTTCTTTTGGGTTATTAAAACCAATTTGCTCCTAACTTTTTTAGTTTGGTATTCTAAATTATTCCTCTTTTACTAGGAAGTCTATTTTAAATGATTTTTAAACTGTTCCCGTGAATGCCCAGTTGCCCACTATTTGTTTTACACTTTCCTTTTTACGTTAAAAATATCAAAATTCAAAAGATGTATAATTAACTTTTTGCTTTCTTAATTAGGATTATTTACTTTACTCTTTCGTAAAGTAACTAGCCTCTTCGTGGTAGTTTGTCATTTGTGAAAATAAGTCGAATCTAAAAAACATATACTCCTTCTGTTTCAAAATAAATGTCATTTTAGGATTATTTTTTCGTTTCAAAATAAGTGTCCTTTTAGATTTACGATGTAACTTTTAGCATTAATTGTCTAATTTAACTTTATTATTACCCAATAAGAAAAAAGAAATATCAAAAGTCTAACTAGTTTCCAAGAGTATAATAGAATTTTAATATGTTTTCTTAATTTGTGTGCAAAATACTAAGATGACACTTATTTTGAAACGGAAAGAATAATTATACTCCCTCCGTTTCATAATATAAGTTGTTTTAGAAGATTTTTTGTTTCAAAATATAAGTTGTTTTACAAAACCAAGACAAAAGTAAACTAAAAGTTAAAATAAACTAATTTTTTATTTTAAAAAATTACTTTTTTTTTCTTAATTAAATGCTAAGATAAAGTGATGAACTTTTTATTGAGAAAACAAAAAGCAAAAAAATTCTTAATAGTTGTGCATTCAAGCAAAACAACTTATAAAAAGAAACCGAAGGAGTATTTATTACTGGATCTTTGTGGTGTGTCTTTTTCGTCTTTTAGAATAATTAACTAGGAAAACATTAATGGATAAATTGTGTTAAATAGTTATTTATGCAATTTTTTCGTACTAGATTTCAACTCTACAAAGTCATGTAACCTGGCGTTACAGAAATTTAAAGTTGACATGGTTCGGATTAGAAATTGTTTTTCTTGATTTGGCAGTATTTCTTGTAAACTTTGGTGTTTGGATTCCATGGATTTTATTAAATCTTATTTGTTCTTTTTATAATAACTAGATCAAAAATACCTGATTTATAATCAAAATATATACTTTAAAATCCTTTTTTTTTCCATTGTGTCGTGGAAAAATCAAACTTTGGTAATTAACAAAAAAAAAAATCAAACTTTTGTATTTAAATTTTTTATAAAGTGATTATTATCACTCCATCACCTTTTTTTTCTATATTAGACCATAACTAACCGCTTTATTGGTCACGCATAATGCAGATAGCATAATTCGATCCCGAGATATACAAGTACGTCTGTCTTGAATAGACTTATCATGTGCTATTAGGCTAAATGTCACCTCGGTTACCTATCTTTGGCAATTCCATAGATTGTATTTAAATTGACAGGAACACCTAAAAACTGAAATGATGGTGTTTTTCAAAAAAGATAAAAAGTTTCTAACAACACACGGTTTCCCGTTTGTCACAAAACAACTAACGTTTATTATTATTCTGTCACTGGAACAACGAACGTTTATATACAGAAATAGAATATAGATAGACAAAATCCCTAAACAATAATGGGGGTGTATTCAAACATTTATTTTGAGTGATTTGAATCTAAGTGGTAAATCATCTGTTATTCAAACAAAATTTCTAAAAATCATCTAAAATCAAATGTTATTGAATTAGTGCTTTTAAAAAACAAAATCATATCCACTGTTACTGGAAAAAAATTAAAGATGCAATTTTAGGTAATTCTCTGTGATTCTAGAGTTATTTAGAGGATTTCTCTAGTTAAAACATAGAAATTCAAATCTCATGGTTTTAGGTGAAGAAGAAAAAAAAACTTTGGGTCCATGAAACACACGGCATCGTAATGAATTTGTTGCACAATTCTCTAGAAACCATTAAATAGTTAGATTCATGGGTCAACAATATGATGCTCATTTTAATGAGTGAAAATGATTCTTTTAAGCCCATCACATTCTTATAATCCCCTTTTAAAACAATACATGCCCAAACTTTCTTTTGGATAAAACTTGGGGTTCTTTGCTGGTTGTATCAAGAATCAAAGAATATAAATTCAAAACACCGAAAAAACAATCAAAGTAAGCAAACTAAGTATAAGATATAGAAATGTAAGTGTCATCACATAATCAGAGATTGAGTTTATTGTCTATATTATATAAAAACTTACCTAATGGGCTAAAAAGTTGTGATCCAATATTGACAAAAAAATATAAGATATAATCTAGTGTAAACAAGACCAATTCTCTCAATCAATATTAAACATATACAGTCAAAGGCTCTCAAAGAAACAAAGAAAAGCAGTAAAAGATAACTCAAACACAATAGATAATATTAACAAACTCCTTTTTTGGGTGGAATCATTAAATTCATGATTTTGGAAGTTATGTTGTCCAATCGAGTTGGTTATTCTGCATCGACTTATTAATTTCGTAATTCCTCTTCTTGTTGTGAGAACAAAATATGAGGACAAAACTCAAAATCATTCTCTCATTGCTATATTAATGGTAAGCAAAATTAATATGCTAAATAAAATAGAACCATGGAAACAAAAAATGGAGAGGTAGAGTAAAGGAGTGAGTTTTAAAAGAAGGTTGGTAAATTGAGGGACACTCCAACATAAATTGGAATCATAAAAGATAGACACTGATTTAAACGCAACACTAACTTCAAATACTCAACCATAATTTCTCTTTTTATATTACACCTTTCATAAATACAATAAATTTTAGATTTGACCATTTAGTACTAATATAACATGCTAATCTAAGAAGTCTACATAAACATGTATTCTGCTTGTTGGCACGTAAAAATGTAGTCTAGTCTAGGGGAAGATTTCAATACATCGTTTTTTGCTATACAATTTTCGCATTTTATAAATTTACCAGAGAATTTTTGTTTACGTGATTTTTTAAAGGACAAATTTTTTGAGATTTTGATTCTTTAGAACTCTAAAAAGTTTTACTTCCTGTACGTAGATGAAGAAGTATATTTTCAAGTCGTTCTTTAGTGAGTAAAAATCAGATACAAAAAATTGATAGTGCAACATACTGAGGATCCAATATTTATCTGGACTTGAAAGATAAATCAGTTGATAAATATGGTTCCAAATCTTAGAAAAGAGTTCTCATTCCACCATTTTTTAAATTTAAAGATTTTCCAGTTGTCTGCCCCTATGGTTCACATTTTACTAAATGTGTGAATAAAATGATATATATATATATATATATATAATTGTTGACACATAAAACTCTATATTCAAGGGTAGGAAACCATGATCTAATAATTAACATTTTATAACATTAGATTTTAACAAAACCAAGAAAAAAATTTATCCTTTAGCTAAACAAATAAACTAGAAACAAAAAAGAATCCTCACAATAAAATACAAAGAATTGAAAGAACAAAAGGAGGGGAAGATTAAATGTAAAACTCAACACCTAACTTTTCTCTAATGACTTCAAAATCTTCTGCTCTTCTTCTGTTTCAAGAGTTTTGCCCAATTCACACTACAAATACAAAATACAAACACAATCAATTCTCATCTAACTTTTAATCCCCCAATTGATTGATTGCTCTCTTCATTCATCTCTTTCTAAAGCTAAATCTTTTTCTGCTCACTGACTCTTTCCTAATCCTCTAGTCTACGCCAATGTAGGCATTGTTTGGAATCAGTCCTTGCAGATCATTCTCTGCAGTTGTGTAGCTCCCATCGCTGCATCTCTTGCTTCTCATTTCAGCCACTTTCTTGTGGGAATTTGAGTGAAGAGCTGGAGTGAATGTTGGACTAGCAGCTGGACGGTACTCCGGGAAAAGCCTTCCTGACTTGTAACGCACACCGCACGCATTGCATAGCGTCTTTGGACCCATAGGTCCAAGCCTCCATTGAGGAGTCTTGGTGACCTCACAATGCATACATTTCCTAACAGGGTTTTGCTCTGAAGAGTATGAATCCACATAGTTTCCATTGACTTCAAGGTCAATCCCCGATGAAGAAGAGGAAGAAGTAAGCTTAGCTTTCTTCTTCGTCTTCTTATTGATCATCTTGTTGTGGTCAGAGAGAAACTGCTTTGGTATTCTAATGATGAGCCGTGAATCCGCACCGCAAACATTGTCTTTGACTCCATCGTGGACCGGTGGACGAGGACGTTTAGTGCGTGGACGGCCGTGCTTTCCAGAAGGAACAAGCGAAGTTGTGTTGATGGTTTGAGATGAAGATGAGCTGCTTTCAAGAACCGACACTGGACTTGAACTCCTGAATTGACTATGAGAAGATGATGAATCCGTGTTTGTTGAAAACGACTCTTCCTTCTTCTCAACCAAAGATTCCTCGACAAAACTTGGTGGTTTATCCACCTTAACGATATCTTCAAACTGCAATTTCGATCGCCAATAAAAGAAACATTGTTAGACAATCCTTTATTTAAAATTGCAATCAAGCGCCAATATAAAGAAAGAAAAAGACACTTAAACTATAAAAACAGCAACTTTGTCTAAAATCATGTGGAGTTAGGTAATAAAAGGCAAAAAACAGAACACGCAAGAGTGCGTATGTTAGCACAAAATTAACAAAGCATTGTTAGTCAAGTAATTAAGCGGGAAAATTCCTTAATTTAAATAAGAGCCAACCAAAATGATAGAATTTTCATTTGTTTAATTCATTATAGGAATATTTTCATGGTTAATCGGGACGAATCCATCCAACCAATCCCATGATACGAATAGAAAGGAGATGAAGAAGGTTAAGAACAAACCGGAACATAGAGCTCAGGAGATGAATCAGAGTTGGTGTTGGAAGAGAAGAGAGGGTCTGAAGCGGCGGGCCACGTGTCATGATGAGTGGTCCAGATAGTAGGGAAAGCGTCGGAGTCAGGTATGCCGAAGCCAACATCGATGTCTCCACCGGGAAAATCAATGAGATCGTCCATGTTGTCAAAGAAGTTGCCACAATCGAGATCCTCAGGGAAGCTTTGTCCAATCATCTTTACCAATTTAGAAACTTTAGCTCTGGAGAGAATAAATGAATTAGAGATGGCTTAATGAATGAATGAATGAATGAATGATATATAGAGGAGGAAAATGACAAGAGCTTGAACAGAGGAAGTTTCAAAAAAATTTGAACCAAATTTTGGAACCACCTTAAAAAATCAAAATTTTTGAAAATGAACATGTTTTGGCCCACCTTTTTTGATAATAATGATGAGAGGACCATTCTATGTCCAAAATTCAATCACAATAAGACTACTTAGTGGGTTTAAAAGTCAAAAGTCACCGCGTTAATTAAACATTTCTATCTTCAAGAATTGTAAAGAAACAAGACAAAAAATATCAGTTACAGAAACAGAGTGTTAAGAAAAAACCCAAATGAGACAACTTTGCCTCCACCGACACTTGATGAATTATGCCAGTACACAAATTTGAACACACAGATTCACAAGAACAGAGAATTGGAACCAAAACAAGAATGGGTTTTGAAAATCATGAGGTAAAAAGAGACAGAAATCGAACCTCTGTGTTATTAGTGGTATGCAGATCGTAAGAGAGAGAGAGAGAGAGAAATAGAATCAAATATAAGAAGAGGAGAGAGAGAGAGAGAAATTGAGATAGCTTAGAAAGGAAAAAAAAAGGAAGTAGGAGTGGGGAGAAGTGAAGAGTGATTGATTGAGGAAAAATGAATGAGAGTAATGGAGAGAGCAATGGCTTCTCTTATTATATTATAAAGACTTATAGGTGTCTCAAACACTTCTCTCTCTCTTTTGCTAGCTGTATTTTACCATTCCTTACCCTGTCTTCATGTGGAAGTCTCTTTCTCTCTCTCTCCCTTCAAATTAATAATACTAAAAAAAAAAAAAAAATCATAATCTCACCTCCCTCATGTGGGTTCCATTTCTAATTGAGACTTTACCAAAGATGATTTTTATTCACAAACCCTTAATTGCTTAGCTGTTCAAAAGTTGTTTTTGTTTTCTAAAGCAATGGTTTCTTAATCAAATTAATATTATGGTTTAAATTAAAGTTAACATTACACCTTCTCATTCTATTTTTTTTTTATGTTACCAACAAAGTTTATTTGTAACGCAAGATAATTTATCTCATTTTTTAGGTACAAATACATTGAAAGGTATTAAAATATTGTCATGTAAGTAAAGATAAAATAAAAAAGAATTGAAGTGTAATAACGCGCATAATTGGAGTCATGGTTTTGCTCCTACACATAATAAAAGTCAATGGGATAATGGGAAGGTGAAATGGCACGAAGCTACTATACGACGTTTACGCGTACATATATTTCCATTTTTTTTTTCTGTTTTTCCTTTCTTTTTTTTTTAGTCAAAAATTTATTTTTATTTTCCTTTGCTAATTTTTGTTCCCATTGTTTTCGGCAGAGACTACGTGTTGCAAAGTAAAAGTTGAGACTTTTTCTAACTACATGCTACCATTTATTTTTCGTCCTCATATTTTATGTAACCTATTACTTAATCATAGGCTTTAAGCAAAATAAAGCTTCTACGTTTTTTCTTTTCTTTTTTAAAGTGATTTATCATAGTTTGTGGTATTTTTTGTCGCTATAGTTTGTGGTTATAGTAGTATAGTTTCTTATAATTCAGAAATATAGCATTCGTTTTTGTTTAATAAGTTCATTTTGTTCAAAATATTTACCATCCATGGACCGAAAAACTGTCATTGAGTTTGTCTTTTGGTCAAACTCAATGTGAGTTTAATACAACCAAAGAAAAAGTTCATCATGAGTTTCTCTTGGACGATGTTTGTAGTAAAGACAATTATATACTATGTACTATATGTCTGAATTCTCAATTAAGTTATATATATATATATATATATATATAATATTGACGTAATAGCTAACTAAGCATACTGTGAGGTTTTAGCAAATTTAGGTTGAAATTTATTACCCTTTTTTACTAGTTAAGCTAATAAAGGCAGGCAATAGATATGGACCAAAATTAATAATTCCTATAAATGAATTGGGTTGATCATTTACTTCTTAAGATATCTTGAAAACTAAATAAAGTGACACTAAAAATTATCTAATCATTTTTTTTCTGGTAGATATCATCATAAGATTTTTTTTCTAAGTCTTTAGTCTTACTGAACAATGATGATACAACAACAAAATTTAAAAATAAACAGCCAAAATTAATCAGGTTAAACAAAATAATAATATATAAAATACTAGTAAACACAATGAATCAAAATCCACATGTTTAAATAAATCCAATGAGATTCTCTTTCTTAGAGATTATCTCTACAATCACCAATTTTCTTATAACTTCAGCCATACTCTTAGCTTCCTTACTTCAAGCACACTCTTTCCTAAAGAAATCGAAGAAAATTAAAAATAAAACAAAATGATCTACCTATTTAATTTAATGCTGATTTTCTAAGTCTCTACTTTTCCACTTTCTTTCTTTCGTTTTTTTCTTTTCTTTTTTAGTTTACATTTTGCAGTAACTAACTTGGACTTCACTCCATACACGATCACTTTCGTCTGAAAGACTTCTCCTAATTACTCTCCAAATGGCAAAAAGTTATATGCAGGTGTTATATACATACACTTATATGGCATCTCGTTGATGGATGTATTTTGAGATCACTTCATGCAATGTAGCAAAGTTGTATTAAGTTTTTTTTGGCATTACCACAATGTTGATCCATAGCTCAAATGTTAGTAAGTTAGGTAACACGATTATTTGGAGTGAATTCTGGTTGAAAAATATATATTTTTTTTGTTCAGCCCAATAGCCAAATTTGTATATAATGTAGGCAGGAGGATTCGATCTCTGAATTTGTAATGGTGTTTGTCTTCGGTATACTTATCACCTGCAACTAGACCAATATCATTCCGCAGTTGAAAAATATTCTTAAAATATATATATATTTAACTATTTAACCAAAACAATAATTAATATTAAAAAAATTATTTACTCCAAAATATTCTTGTTAATTATGGCTCAAAATTACCGAACCTCGGCCTATATATGGTTGGGACCAAAGTGTTCGTATAAGTTCCGGCATAAAAAAGGAGAAGGCTTTCTCGTATGTGTCGTCGATCATTAAACTTAAAATTGATGAAGACATCTCAACAAGTATAGACTTAAATGAGTAGATTTATCAGGGAAACCATAGTTTCTGTAAGCAAACGAGTTTTGGTTCCAATAAGGTAACTCAAAACACGTATATGACACTGCACATAATTGCTTACGAAACGCCATATATGAGTTTGGTTAGACTTGTGCTTTAAAGCGGAATATCTTTCATTATATTAAAAAAAATAGAAAGATTTTAAATCCAAAGTTATGGAAGAATGAAAGTATTAATTATATTATATGCTTTGTATTAGAAAAAAGCTAATCTCCTCAAAAGATTTCTTTCTATGATCTCAACAAGTAGCATGACTAAAAAAAGTTACAGAAAGATGTGTCCAAATCACATCAAATACATGAAATTGTAACAAATGAAAACGAATTAACTATAGAAATATTTTCCTCATCCAGGGGTGATCGGCCTAGTAAGTGGATGACAATCTTAAAGAGTAAAACTGCAGAGGCTCGAGTTCAATATAGCATTTGAAATTTAGAAAATTAAATGCGAGCTCTATATATAAAATGAAGAAACGGAAGGCGTATGTAGTGAGTCGGTGGGAATAAGAATAAGATTAGGAATAAGGAGCATGTGCAGAGACAACGAGTGAGAGCCGCGCGGGTGACTGACTTGCTTGCAACTAAGACCCCATCTTTTTCCTTTGGACCCACTCTTTTCGACTGCAATTTCAAATTATACTTGAATGATTTCAGCAATCACGTGGTTTTGCCTCGGGATCGCTTCTCTTCCTTCTGACATTATGAATATTTCTAACTGCAACCAATCTCTATGTCACACGTGTCCAACACTCTCCACGTTATATCATGTGAGGCTGTGGGTCCGACTAATGTGCGAACTCTACTACCCTCTCGGACCTTATTACACTCTTAACTCTAATGTACGAATATAATCTCTACTCTCAAACAAACTCCTAGGATCAACAACCAACGGATCCATTCTATTATCACTTGCTCTCTATTATTATCCACATGCACTGCTTCTTCTTTTTTTCTTTATTCATTTCTTTTGATGTGATTTGGACTATTCATGAACCTCTGAATTTTGTTATAAAGCAGTTTGTCAGCAATTCCTCACATGCCGTTTCAACTAAAGATCTCTAGAATAGTATTTTCCTTTATTGATTATAAAAAGTGGTTTACCGATTGTCCTTCAACTTGGCGTTACTAGCATTAGAAGATAAGAGTTTGCCGTAGTCTTCTCTTTCATTTTTTTACTTTATCAAAGTTTGTACTTGATTTTAAAGTTTAATTAGATTTGCCCGGGTTCAGTTCACCTTTACATGTCGGTTTTTTCTTTTATTATAAACAAAAAATTTACGGGTTTGAATCCAAATTATGCACACCATTGATATACACTATTAGACTACATGTTTAGTTATACTAATATATATATATATATATATATGATAATTTTAGAAAGATCAAATTTATTGTTGACAAAAACAATAGATAGATCAAATTCAAATCTTATCACGTGGGGGCTATACAATTATCTGAAATTTATCTCTCAAGTTTTTTTACGGAAATTTATTCTATAGAGTAAAGAGATGTGTAATTCCTCATGATAGAATTTATAATTTAAACTCAATTAGCTGCCGAAACCATTTTTCAAGCAGTCTAGTAACTCTAATCTCTCTCTTGCAAAAGAAAAAGAGATATTTCTTGAAGATGTGTGAGGGACGTCACGGTCACGTGGATAATTAAAAGGAACATGATAGGTTAATAAACTTGGAGAGGAACACTCAAGTTTGTTAGTGAATATTTGGAAGATCTTATCAAGAGGGAAAAAAAGGAAATTATCCTTTTTGATAAGGAGAAATCGGTGGAGAGATTTTAGGGAAGAAAGTTTGTCTCTTGTGCCTATAAATAGAGAGATTAATTGTAAACCTAATGCTCTAAGAACTTAGAGAGAAGTTTTAGAGAGATTAGTGAATTGAGCCTAGAGTATCGATTAGGATTTTTAAAATAGATTTATGTTGGTTTCTCGAGTAGAATAATTTCAACAAGAATAGTTCTTTTGTAAGAAAAGAATATTGCTTAATAAATCGTATTTCAAAGTGATCTAGTCGATTGTTGTTTGCAAATTAGTTGAATTCTCTGTTTTTTCAATTGGTATCAGAGCGGTGCGCAACATTTGTTATTGTTTGCAGGTGTTAGATTCTGAGGACGAGATGGAGAATTCACAGCAACAGTTAGTTGTTGTTGCAAAAACACTTAAGTTGGATCCAGACAACTATGGACACTGGAAAGTCCAGATGGCTCAGCATATACATGGTATTGATTCTGATGTGTGGCTTGCGGTTGAAGAAGGTTGGGAACATCCTGTTGTCAAAGATGCAGATGGTGCTACTGTCCCAAAGCCCAGAAAACAGTGGACTGCAGAGGAGAAATTGTATGCTAAATGGAATTCCAAAGCTTTGTCAGCCATTTTCAACTCTCTGCACAACAATCAGTTCAAAAGAGTATAAGGTTGTAAAAGTGAAAAAAAGGCATGGGATATTCTTGAAGTAGGCTTTGAGGGTACTAACAGTGTGAAAAGAACTCGAATTGATATCTTAACCTCACGATTTGAGAATCTGACAATGGGTGAAGATGAGACGGTTGAAGAATTTAGCAGTAAGCTGTCAGCTCTAGCACACGAAGCACTGATCTTGGGCAAAACGTACAAAGACAAGAAGTTGGTTAAAAAGTTCTTAAGATGTCTTCCAACTAAGTTTCATGGTCATCGATCAGCTCTAGAAGTGTCACAGAACTCTGACATAATGAGATATGATCAGGTTGTTAGTATGATGCAAGCATATGAACTTCAGATCACAACAAAGGAAGAGACCACTAAAGGAAAAAGTATTGCTCTTGTATCTGAAAAAACAGCTCACAACAGGGAGTCAGTTGAAAATCTTGAAGAGCAAGTTGGATTATTTGTGAAAAAGTTCCTTCGAAAAGCTGAAAGAGAGAAAAAGAAGGAATATCAGGCGTCTGCTAAGCCAACAGATGACAGAGACAACTACAGAGCTGACAAACAGTATCTTGAATGTCAAGGTTATAGACACTTTAAATATGCATGTCCATCAGCCAAGAGGAAGATGGCTATACAATGTTATGAGTGTAAGGGATATGGACATACCAAAAATGAATGCCTGTCCAAATTAAGTGGAAAATCAGCAATCACAACTCTGAGTGATACTGATAGTGACAATAACAAGGATGATAACATTCTGAACCACTTTGTAGCTCACTTTGGCATTGTGGAAATGGATGATAACAGGGAAGAAGTGGAAAACGCAGACCTTATTCCTGAAGGTCAAAAGGCTTGTGAAAATCAGATTTCTGCTAAACACCAAGGAACTGATACAGACGATTCAGATTCTGATGACGATTTCGATATGACTACAGAAGATAAGATGAGCATGTTGGTGACATCTTGGGTTAAAACACAAGACGAAAATAAACGTCTGATGATGGAAAAACGGGTTGCTGTTGAAAAGCTGCAACAAGCTGAGAATGAACTCAAAAATGTCAAAGCTAAGAATGCAGATCTGGAAAGCAGATTGTTTGAGCAGATGAAGTAGATCAGATTGCTATCTAAAGGAACAAAGGATTTAGACTATCTATTGACTGTTGAAAGAATATATAATGATAGTTCTGGTTTGGGTTATAAGGGGAAGGAATCTGCAGAGATGAAGTTTGTCAAGGCAACTAGTTCATTAGAGAATGTAGATCAATTCAAACCCTTGCAGCAAAAAGGTGGAGTACAGCATCAACATCAACATCAATGAGCTGGTCTAGGGTGGAAATCTGAGAAGACTCAGTATTATGGATCGCATTGGGGTCATCCAGTAAAGTGCTGGTATTGTGGCAAAGAAGGGTATATGAGATATCATTGTTATAAGCTTCAATCTAGGGTTCAACGAATTTGGAAACAACGAAAGTTTACCTTCAATGGTAAAAACAGAAACCAGATTTGGGTTAAGAAAATGGATTTGTTCTGCGGAGTAGCATTCACAGCTGAGAGAAGTGATAATAGTAACTCAATGAGCAAGTGGTACTTTGATAGTGGTTGCTCAAGACATATGACAAGAGAACAAGGTTCTCTACAAGATCTTGAGATGATCACAGCTGGAAAGGTGACATTTGGTGATGGTGCTAAAGGAAAAATTCGTGGCAAAGGGACTACAGAGAGTTCAACATAACCTAAACTTTGAAATGTTTTCCTTGTTGATGGACTAAAAGCAAATCTAA
>OVBA01007832.1:0-13690 GCA_900406435.1 Lepidium aucheri | reverse complement strand
AAATGAAAATTAAAGAGATTTATGGATAGAAATTGAGAGAGAATGAGAGATGATGTGGTTAAAGATGTTTACAAGTATGTACAGTCCAAAAAAGTAGGATTTATGATCATTTACTAGCTTGAATTTGGTTGATAATGGTTGTTGGTAGAATTGAAGAAGATGACATTTTAGTAAATATGTGAAGTTGGATATGTAGTTTGGTAATTTTATGTAGGGGTAAATGGTAAACCAAAAAAAAAAAGCAATGGCATTTTTGAAATTATCAAAAAAACTAAGGATATTTTTGAAGGATTTGAGGAGAGAGAAAATGGTAGGTTATATTTGCAATTGACTTAAATCAAAGAGTTATTTTTGCAAGTAACCCTTAAAAATAAACAAACTTTAAATTTAAACCCTAAGTGAACGCGGGTAAAAATCTTAAATAAATACGGGTCTAAAAAATTTGAAAAAACATGATTTTAGAAACTTAAATGACATAAAAGAAAAAATTTATANAAAAAAGTTTATATACAAAATTTATAATACATCAAAACCTAAATAATAAATATTTAATAAATTTTTCTTATATATATTCTATATGTATACAACTTTTATTAAAAATAATATATTACATATCTTGCTATAAAATACCTATAACAAAAATATATAGTTTAAAAATAGAGTGTATATGTATATATAATAAAATATTACTTATCCCTATTTAAATTTTAAAATATTATGTATTAATTGATTTAGAAAAAAGATATGAATATTCCTTAAATTTCTAGCATATACATTAATAATTTTTGAAGACTATAATTATCGAATATAATTGATTGGATATCTATATTCAAATCAATTCTTTAATTGCAAAAATTAAAGTAATATATAGTAATAAAATAAAAATAATTCTTAAAAAACTTTAGCAAACAAAAATATCTAAAACTAATTTAAGTTATTCTAAAATAGAAACTTTTTAATAATTTTAATAATTTTAGATAATGTTATTTCATGTTTACTAAATATTATAAATTTATAACAAATAAAAAATTAAATTTAAAACATTAAATGAACACGGGTGTAAAAATTTAAATGAATACGTGTCTAAAAACCTCAAAGATAATGAGTCTAAAAACTTAAATAATAGAAATCAAAAAAAGTTTATATATAAAAATCATAATGTTGCAAAACCTAAATTCTATATAAATTTCTTTTAAGATGCTATTGATTTTATAGATACTATTAACTTTTATGTATGTACTAGAGATAAAATATTATATAATGCATAAAAAGAGTACATTTATGTGAAAAAATACATTTGGAATACAACACAGATCATCATTATATTATAAGTATATATACTACAAATTTCAATGAAACCACATATCAAATTTCAATATTTCAAGATTAAAGACATATGTAAATGAAACCACATATTAAATTTCAAGATTAATATATGTATAATACGGATTTGTTGATGCATTCAGATATATAAATCAACACTTATTATGAATAAACAAAAAAAATATTTAATTCAAATAAATATAAGTAACTATATATACGCAGAAAATTCATGAAAATCTAATCTTATACAATCGCATGGGACATCATCTAGTTGATATATAATTTGGTAAAGTTGTAGTTTGAGTTTAATTTTGCTAATTCACACGTAAGTTTAGTATACTTTTGGTTACGGAAATATTTTAAAAAAAAAAAAATCTAGAAGTAGCGGAAAGCCCAATAACACCCAAAATATCATATTTACGATAGATTAATGGGCCCAAATCAGAAATAGATGGATTCTTTTGAGGTGTCCAGCTTGTAACCGACCACGCGCAGTTTAGTTGGCACCGAAAACTGTTATGCTATCATGCTCTAATGTGCACTGTCCGCGTATAGTAATCCTTCCATCTTTGCCAGTTCATTGACTCCTTCCCTCTGCTTCCCCGCCATCTAGCCCTTGAGAAACGATAGAGTGAGGGAGCTATAGAGAGTGTGTGAAGAAATGGACAGCGAGCCGACTCGAGTGATGGTTGCGGTGAACCAGTCAACGATCAAAGGCTATCCTCACGCGTCGATAAGCAGCAAAAAGGCATTCGAGTGGACTCTGAAGAAAATTGTTCGGTCTAATACCTCCGGCTTCAAGCTTCTCTTGCTCCATGTCCAAGTTCAGGACGAAGACGGTTATTTCACTCTTCTTTCTCTCTCTCGATCGTGTATTCGCATTTTTAATACTGAGATTTCAGTCTGTATGTGTTCGTAATGATAGTCGCTAGTTTCAATGATGCTTCTTGACGCTTCTGTTTAGGGTTTTAGTAGAGTAACTACATCCTAAATTCGGTGTTATCATATATTCTCAAGGCATGATGTTAGATGTTTTGAGAAAAATACTGACTCTATATATTCACTTTTGATTAACGCTCTTTCAATGGAATACAAGAGTCGACTTTTTTTTTTCTTTATTCTAATTATGTTTCCTAATCCTTACAATCCTGTTAATTGGTTTGTGAACTTAATGAACTTTAGTTAGTTCTGTGAGTAGTTATCATAGAAGATGTTTTTTCCCTTGATACCAATTGTCCTGTTGGATGACATGATCTTACTTTTTATGAATTGGGAACCAGGTTTTGATGATATGGACAGCATCTATGCCTCCCCTGATGATTTCCGACAAATGAGGGAGCGTAACAAGGCAAATGGACTTCACCTTCTTGAGTTTTTCGTCAAAATGTGTTATGAGATTGGGGTAAATAAAAGAATCTTTTTACACATACAAGATCCATATCTCTCTCTATGCCCCTCACTTGTACCAAGTTGTTCAATTTGTAGGTTGGGTGTGAGGCGTGGATCCGGAAAGGCGATCCCATGGAAGTGATATGCCATGAAGTGAGACGGGTCCGGCCTGATTTTCTGGTTGTGGGTAGTCGTGGTCTCGGCCCATTCCAAAAGTATGTACAATTCTCACACACACTTCAAGTACGCTTATTATTGCTTTATAGTTATTGCCCGTATTAACTAGTCGCTTGTTTTGGCACGGATTCACCATCCAGATCCATGGTTGCTTTGACATACTCACCAAGGGATTTTAGAGTTCTTATTGATATTTCATGTAGTTTCAATGGGAAATGTAAAAATCAGTATGAGTTATCTTATTATATGCACTGCATCTGATGACACCTCATACGAGGTGTTCATGGGCAGGCATCACACACTGCCTATGCTTTATATATTTTACTGCAATAGTCGTGATTAAAGTAACGTTTGTTTGATTGACGTAGCCACCTGCTTAAGCTTGAATACATAGACTAATTGTGTAATCAATTCACACTTGTTACTACTTTTGGACAGGGTATTTGTTGGAACTGTGAGTGAATTTTGCGTGAAGAATGCAGAATGCCCAGTCATCACAATCAAACGCAGTGCTGAAGAATCTCCGCAAGATCCAGCTGATGACTAAATTCCAAAAGCAACACAAACCATGTGGTGGTTTCATGTCTGCTGGATCCCGCAAGCTTCTGAGAGACAACAAAATGGTGTGTTGCAGTACAGAAGAAGAAAAAAAGGTGAAAATAAATTAAAAAACCTCTTTTGATTGATCTAGTAAGTGCGTCTGTAATAGCTTGCTGTATGTTTTTTTTCTAAAACATGAAAACAACAGTTATTTTGTTGGTTACGTTATCTTTCGTAATCTTCCATGTCTTGTCGGATCTGTTACATGTCCGTATTTATATTCAGTTCTGCTTTGGTAGCTATTCTGTTGAAAACGGAGAATACGTCATGACATTTCTAGTAGAGGAAATGGTTCAAGTAAACAACTATTACAATCGCAATGTAATGGGTAAAATAGGAGTGAGTTTAATAATTACACACACAGACGCAAACACACAATGACACAAAGTTCAACGGATGCTATACACCGCTGAAAAATCAGACATAACACTTTTTTTTCTTCTTTCTCTTCTCCACAAACACTAATGGTCTCTTCCAAGTGCAAAAATTGTTCCAGCAGCTTTTCATCAGATCTACTCAAATCACAATGAAGCTTGATCAATATTCAGGATTCATATTTGAACATAACTGAATATTCTATCATCTCCAGAGTTTGCATATGGGAATTAATAGGCCAGATGTTTCAGAGTGAATTGGTGGGTTTCAAGTAAGAGAATAAACATAGATGATCATTCATGTGCAAATCTCAAGACACAATCCTTGGGCTTCCTTAACCATGGGGTTTACAATAGCCTCCTGGCTCAACTTAGTCAGTTCTATACTTCTATTCCTCACTACTGAAGAACTAACCCGTATTGCTACTTTCAAAGCACGTACCTATCAAGTTCTACTTAATTAGCTTTACAAAATAAGGTATTTTTATTTGTTTACCTTGCTAGCGATGTTGTTAGAGAGCCAATCAAGGCCTTCATACAAACCTTCCCCAGATGTGGCACAGGTGCTTTGAATGTACCTATTAAGAGGAGCAACATTTGACACATTTGTAATAGATCTAACCACACTAAGGACAATTCCAGAGAAAAAGATAACTTTACCAGTGGCGTTGGCGAAGAGAGTGAAGGCCAAGCTTATCAGTAATTTCTGCAGCATTCATTGCGTTGGGAAGATCTTGTTTGTTTGCAAACACAAGAAGGACAGCATCCCTAAGTTCATCCTGTAAAAAATGCAAACCGGGTTTTAAATCAGACTATGAAAGTGTGTTTTTGTCTTCCTTTGATACAAGACAAAACCAGAAAGAAAGCTAACCTCATTCAACATGCGATGTAACTCATCCCTCCCTTCCACAATTCGGTCCCTGTCGTTGCTATCCACCACGAATATCAGACCTTGAGTGTTCTGGAAGTAGTGCCTCCACAGGGGACGAATCTGTTTTCAAGGACGCATCGTTATTAATGTCAAATAACAGGAAGAAATCAATCATAGATACTGGAAGAGAAATAAGAACCATGTGAAAATGTGAAAAATTATCTATCTTAATTGCTTGTTGAGCAGCTTGAAAAATCAGTCTCACGAGAACAATTTACTCTATGATCTAAGCAAGACTTATAATGTTACGTGTACCTTGTCTTGACCCCCTACATCCCAAACAGTGAAGCTGATGTTCTTGTATTCAACAGTTTCCACATTAAATCCTAGAAACATAAAAAACTCGTGAACATACATTTTGAAAAGACAACTTAGGCGCAGGAGAGGATTACATAAATCCATAAAGACACAGGTAAGAAACATAAGAGAACATAATCAGAGTACACAATTGACTAACATTTTGGCTTCCTTAAAACTTACCGATGGTTGGGATGGTGGTGACGATTTCGCCAAGCTTGAGCTTGTACAAGATAGTTGTCTTACCAGCAGCATCGAGACCTACCATCAAAATCCTCATTTCTTTCTTGGCAAAAAGCCGGCTGAACAACTTTGTGAAATTAAGCCCCATTTTCCTTCCTTTGGCTATAGTTCTATGATCCAAGCACCAAAAGAAAAAAGAAAAAAAAAACAAACCACATGTCAAGAAACCCACAATACAATAAAGTTCAAAGCTTTATTATATCTTAATGCAACACAATCACACTAATAGACACGATCAGGTTCGACACATTTACAGTCCAAATAACTTCAACCAACCCAATTTTATTTATAAGATTATCAAACCCTTGAATAAGCATAGTGACGAAAAGTCCAGAAGACAAACGACAAAGAAAAAGACTTGTAGACTGAAATCAAACCAATGAAGAAAAGAACAAGAACCTATATATAAGCTAGTTAAATCTATCGATCAACTTAATCTTTTGACACTCTAAGAAAGATGGCGATGAAAACATAAGAGAGTTAACCTTCGGAAGACGCAAAATATAAAACGAGGAATTGCATATGAGAGTTTATCTTCAGAAGAAGCTCCAAAGAAAGAAAGGATTTGTCCTAGAGCAAGCCGCGAGTTTCGAAGAGAAAATAACTCCCTCTCTCTCTTCCCACGTAAAGAAAGCTCTAATAATAGATTATTTATCAATGTGGTGGGTGCCATATTTCTGGTTTATATTGATTTATTACTCCATTATAAAACATAACTAGAATGTTACCCGCGCAGATTACATCGATATATTTGAATTTCATAATATTAAATAAGTAGTTTGTTTATATAAATATATAATTTATTTTACGGATTTTTTAATATCTTTGATCGTATATTTGGTTTCTCATGTAATATAACAATCGATATGATTTATGTTGTGTACCATTTTAAAACAGGTAACGTATTTGTAAAGTCTAGTGTTTAAACTTTAAAAAGATAAAAACATTGTCGTATGCTTGATAAAATAGTTGTTGGAAATTTTTTGAATAGAACAAGTAATTTAATTAATGAAACGTAAATACACATAATGTTAGTAGTAATAAGTTAATAAATATTTAAAACCAAACAACATACCCACATAAGTATAGATGTGTAACGATAGCTAACCATATGCATGAAAACCGGATCCGAAGAACTAAACATGGATCCAACCCAAAAAGAAGATCTGAACCCGAACCCAAAAAAATTAAATATCCGAACGGGTTCAAAAATTTAAGACTTGAAGAACTGGATCCAACCGAGAAACAAATAGATACCGGAAGATCCAATTTTACAGCATTTTTTAGGTATTTTTGGATATTATTAAAATATTTTTTTATTATGTGGATACTTAAAAGTATTTTTTGGTTTTTTTAGGTATTTTCCAGTAATTTTAGGTATTTCTTTTGATATTTGTAAGGATTTTCTGGATATTTCTAGGGTATTTGGGTATTCGAGTCATCTTTGATTCTTTAAATTCGGAGCCGAACTGACCCAAACCCGAATGAAACTGATCGTGAACCGAACCAAATAGTGACAGGTCCTATATGAGTATAAAGAAAAAATTACTACTTTTTACATAATTTTCATCATAATTTTTAAGCTATAATTACTGGTTGTTCTAGTGAGAAAGTAATGGAAAGTGTGTAATTTTTTTCTGCCATGGAAGTGAGTAGTTACAGGAGATCGGGACTTCAGTTAGCGTGTGTTGTTCAAGGATTTCAAAATTAATTTTCAGAAGCAGGTGATTATGATAGATCAAAAATTAAGGGATGAGAAAAATACTTTTAAATTGTGGCTTTTGTTGATTTCTTACAAATTGAGGTTACAAAAAAGCATCCTCCGTTTATTAAGTTTAGATTCGGAGGATAGGAAAAAAAACAAAAATCTACTCACTGAATCTATAACTTTCTCCACAAAATCTATAATTTTAATTAGATACAAACAATTCGATGTAAATATCTCTTAAGAACCGAAATGATTTTCTCTCTCTTTCAGACTTGAGCTAACTAGTTCTTGAATGACTTTTGGATCAGATGCCTTGCCTTGATTCGTGACTCTTGTTTTATAGGTGTCTTATTTCGTGTTTTCGGAGAGTATTCTAATTTCTTCATTATCGCCGAATTAAACGGTGTCTTCATCATCTTTATTATCTCAATCAATCATAGTGGTTGTTGACAATTTATTTCCTTAACTGGTGAGCGCGTTGATGCGAATCTGAAGTAAATATTACTTTCTTTGAAAGTCAGTGCATTGACACTAACTCATTCTGTTAATTTTTGTTTGGGTCTTCGACCTTTTTTTATGTTGGATCCATTCTTTTTTTATTGGACCCGAATGATTTAGGTCTCATCATGAACAATGTCCATCACCATTAATTCTAAAATCAAGAGAATTTGATATCCACATCTAACAAAATAACTGAACAATTTCACTGAAAAAAAAATTTGAAAATTTGCAAGTGAAGAAAATAAGAAGTTGAATAGCAAAGAGCATGATGTCATCAAAGTGGTACAAGCGTTCGACCTTAACAAACTTCCCAACGAAGAAGAGAAATTTCATGATGTTAACGTGGTACAAGTGTTCGACCTTAACAACTTTCCAATGAAGAAAAGAAGGTTCATGATGTTAAAGTGGTACATGCATTCGTTCTTAACAAATATCTTTATGAAGAAAGAGAATTTAATCCTGATACAGAGGTTCATAGTGTGATAATTTAAATGCTAAAAAATTTATATTCCTGTACTAATGATTAGGTGTTTGCAAAGTTGTTTATTTTATGATGGCTATTGGATTAAACAGATTATAATGATTTTCTTTTTGATGATATTCAATAAAAAATTCAATTATTTTCTTAATTAGAAAATTGATGTATATGAAATCGAATAAAGGAATCAGTGTTTCTCTTTTGCTTTTTTTGTTGCCCTTTGTAACGAATATTTGTTGGTGTTTGTTCTTCTACCACATCTACTTATAAGAAGATATAGAAAGCAAAACCAAAGACAAAAGAAACAGAGTAAAAGAAGAAAGATTCAACACAAAATAAATGAACGAAACCAAATTTATGTCTCAAGTTGGTTTCTTATACTCTCAACAATAGAAGGTTCACATACTAGTTGTTCACGAAGAATGCCCTCTCTTTCTAATGCTTGTTTCTTCATATGTGGGATTTTGTAGTTATTAGAACCTCCAACTCTCATAATTTCTTGCATGCAAAGTTACAAAGTTAAGAAAATATGATTATGTTTTTTTCGATGGATAGTTTTCAAATGATCTCTGAACGACAGTAAGAAGTTCTTCAAAACTCTATGGATACACATGTTGTTGTAAGGCCTGGATAACACTAAAATATCCAAGATCAAGAACATTTAAATCTGGAAAACTCGATGGTTGACATGTAAAGTGAATGTCATTATCCATTTGTTGAAGCTACTTCTCGAAATGCTTCATCACTAGGATCAATATGCGTCTTTCCATTATCTTGCTGGATTAATATAGTTTTTTCAGCCAGCCACTTCTCATGAATGCTTAGAATAATCTTATTCTTTAAATATGCTCTTACTTATGTTTTTTCTTTTTATGAGACATTGAATTGTTCGTCGCCATCACGATGATGTCTTGTTGATTTAGTTCGGTTCGAATTCTGATTAATAATGTTTTTGGTTGGTTAAGTATTTTTTTTATTAAATTGAAACATGAACCCATAATTAGGCCTAACCTGGATGATGGGCATGTCCTTGATAATGGGCATGTCCTGAATGATAGGCATGTCCGTGATGATGGGCTTGTCCTTAATGATGGGTCTGGTCTGGGTAATGGGCCTTGACGATGAGCTGATACAGATAAAGTTTGGTCGGTGGAACGATAAATAAAATCCAACGGTCCATAATAATATTTTTTTTGCCTCCCGGTCCATTATAAGATTAATTGATCACGTGAGAGGGGTCAACTATTGGTGCCGGTTAGTTAGAGGCATGTCTTGTAGTTGCTCTCTAATGAAAAAGTGAAAGTAGTCAATCATCAAGAAGACGAAGAAGCTCCTCGTTTTCTCTCTGATTTTAGCCGCATAATCTTTTGGATTGCTTCTTGCTTCTTGTCGTCTGATTTTTTTTACTTGTCATTTGACATAATTGTTTTCTCATTTGGATTAAGCAATTTGGGAGTATGTTCACATATCTTCTCTACAACTATAATTTTGTTTTCTTTATTTGATGTTTGATTTGTTAAAGTATGAATGTATCACTGTTATAGTTTAGACAAATGTATAACTGTTATTGGATCTTAGGTGTGTAAATATAGTAACATAGGCCATGATTGGGAGGTGATTTAAGTATAGTTTTTTAGTTTTAGTTTCAGCCAATCGTGATTTTAAAGAAACAGTTTTTACAAAGTTAAAAAGTATTTTTGTGTTGTACACTACCATTCAAGTTTTTGGCTTTTTATTTTTTTTATAAAGTTTTAAAACTATATTTTTAGTAAATTAACATTTTTTTTTTCAAAAACTAGTTTTTTAGAATTTTGGACTGAAAAACCAAATTCGAAAAAGAAAAACCAATATCTCAAATCTACAAACCAAAAACTAATGATCAATTCGTAGCCTTAGTAATAACAAATTCAAAATGATAATGTAGTTACATGATATAACCATGAATGGTAAACTAGTTTTTGGTTTTTAAATTCTAGCTTTTGATTTTTGGTTTTCAAATTTTGGTTTTAGTTTTAAGTTTTTGATTTTCATTTATAGATTTTGGTTTCGACAAAACTCAAATATCTGGTATTTGGTTTCTAGAAGAAATAACGTGACTTGTGTAAAAACTGATTTTTCTAGTTCCAAAAAAAAAAATAATGTTGAATTAGTGTAAAAACTATTTTTTAACTTTTTGAAAAACTAGGTTTTCAAAAACTTGATTGGCTAAAATTAGAGATTTTGAAAAAAAAACCAATAACTATCCAAAAATACTAACCACTCAAAAAATATATTGCACATAACGGATGGGATCGGGCTCTCAGCACCACAAGTAGGTTTCAATGTTCAACTCGTTTAATCCTGCTGAAGAGCCTGGTGAAGAGAAGAAATTGTTCTCATGTGATTGGTTTTGCTTTTAGCAAACATAATCTGTCAAAATTGATGCAAGAGACATAACTGGTGCAAGATTTTCAATAACTCTCTCACGTTTATCCTTGGCTTTTTGTCCTGAACTTTTTCTTCATATTTTCTGCTACAGAATTTAACATGGCATTGGAAGCATACATTGATAAGAAACATGTTTGCTTTTATAATACCGTAGGAGCACATCAGAATTCGTGACGCAAATTTTTCAAACAGGATGTACAGTTCAGACACAGATTATATAGTTCCGAATAATTTTGTCTAAGTAATATATTTAATCAGATAGTTTGTTTTGCGCTGTTATCCTATGTTGACCTCTTAGCTTGAGCTTTGGAACTGTGTTAGAATGTTCTTATCGACTAAGTTCAACCATGTCGTGGTTTGTCTTTGCTACAGAGTACATATACTTTGCATCTCTCATTAGATTACCCTTAATTTATGGAGATTAGAATTGCGTGTGATTTGTTATGTTATAACTATTATATTGTTGACTTATAAGATAATGTAATATGTTAAATTTGGTTGCAGTTGATTTATACAAACTAGTATAAGACAAACCATGGGAATCAGTACATCTTTATTCGTATTATCCTAACATATTACTGCATATATTACATTTTTTGTGCAGTTGATTTATACAAACCAGTATAAGGCAACCCAAGGGAGTGAGTTCTTCTTTATTTGTTTTATCCTATCTTAACTTTTTACACAATTCTTTGCTCCAATATTAGCAAACATCATTGTAGGACTGACTTTCAGCTCCTGCTGACTTTCTATTTTCAAACATTGTATTGCTGGAAGAGTCTCAATTTTCAATTCACCGTGTTCTTCCTAGCAGAAAGAATCACGAATATTTCCTTCATTTGTGGCTGGCCTAAGCTCTATAGTTGATAGTGAAATCCATTTACAGGGCAGGTTATCGTTGCAGATAAAATGTAAAGGTTCCTTGGTGTAGGCACCTTTTATGTTCTATAATTTATGTTTTATACATCAACTGTGGAAGTTTCGCTTTTGCATCCTCCATCATCGCAGTAATATTGATCTATTACTATCGGATTGGCTACTTTGTCGAGTTGAATATTTGAAAACATTACTTGTTTTACTCACTCTGAGCTTCCCTACCATTTATCATATATGAAACTTGTTAGCATCATTGAATTTATAATGCATGCTACTTTTAGTTGTCTTGCCTCTATTTTTTTATGAAAAAAATTGTATATGGGAATTTTACATGAACACCATTTGTAGTTTCATGCATTGTTACATCACGGACAGTGATGTTTGGAACACACGTCTTTGTATTGTCCTTTCCTAGTCCTCCAATGCTAATTCCATGGTCATTCCCACTGCCTACATCGTGTATGTAGATATTCGAGCACCCGGTTTAATTTGATATACAATCATCTCCTAGAGAATGAAGCAGATTATTATTTTTTCATCCTAGCAACTTCCATCATAGCTTTAGTGAGTAGAGTTGGGAAAATTATGATGATTTGACATGTATGAGATGTCTTATTTAGTAATTAGTTGACTTGTAATATTCTTAATTTAAACAAAATTGAACATGCTTGAATTATGTTATTAGCATGCTGCTGTATATAACCGTATCTTGAGAGTTTTGCAGGTGGATTCCATCTGTATTGGAGAATCTCCAGGGAATTAAGTTGTGAAATCAGACACTTGAATGTTTATGCAGTTAACAAACTTGAGGTGGGGTTTGTGGGCTGTTCTGTATGGTTATTCCATTGACCATTACACCATTACTCCCGTAAAACCTAAAAGCTTGCCATACCAGCCAAAGTAATTCCAAAGAAATTAAGTTTTTAATGTTGATTTATATTGGCTATTCATGAAATTTAAAGTGAATCAAGTAATACTTAATGTTGGTTTGGTATTTTTGTACCCAATTGTTCTTTAATCTTTCAAAGTTGTAAAAAAACAGATGCATATGTTAATACAAGCTACATCGTTTGTTTAGCTAAGAAAATTGAATTAATTTCTTACCATGTCGGTATTAGTTGTTGACTCTGGCTCATCTACTCAGAGTCAAGGACTTGTTCCACCACACTGATCCTCATCCATCAATTTTCCTTTTTCCTTTTGTGGTGAATTTGAATTCTATCCATTGCAAAAGACTTGATCCCAAGGCACTTGAACTCGTTGGAGCTATGATCTTTCCATCTAACAAAAAAGTTCCAAATATATCACTTGTGTTGATGCTAAAACTCAACACTCGTTAGGAAATCGTGGAACTTTGAATCGAATACTTTAATTAGAAGAAAATAGGTTACAAGTGGAGGTCGAACAAATCTTTTGCTTGACTCCAAAGCTCTAGGGTATTCTCTCTCTATTTTTCTATATCTCTTTTCGAGGTTATGGACTATTATTTATAGGCTTTTGGACCTAGGCTTTCGGGGAATATCCTTTCGAGATTCTCCAAGATCTCCTCCTTGATTTCCGGCGAGCATGGTGAGGGTTGGTTGCTCGCTTAGTCGGCTCCGCTGTTCTGGGCTTCGCGTGCTCGGCCCCAAAGATGTTATGAGGCTCGCCTAGTCACCTGCTCGGCCCATCTTCTCTAATTCGTCATTATTGGGCCATTTAAGGATTTTGAGCCTGGTACCAACAGGAGCCCCCCAGCTTTTGAAGCGGCTTAGTCGGTTCGAAAGCGTGTTATGTTGGAGATTTTTCCTATTCTTTTGATAAGCTCATATCTTCGAGAATCTACGTTTTCCATACTTGATTTGCTTCTGTTCCCTCTTCTATTTATACCGGTCCTTAGCCTTCTTTCGTTTTCCGTATCCCTAGGTGGCTTTTGCGAAAATGTCTTCTACGGACTACGCAAGCAAAGATGTTAAAGCCAATGGTATTCATTCTTTTCGTTCCTAAGGATTCTTGCTCTTGTTTTTTCATGTCTCGTGGATGACTTGAGTTGTTTTTCTTTCAGGTCGTAACCCCCGCTCCCGGGGAACCCAGAATCGTCCTCGTTCGATGGTGTACACACGCCCCAATCCTGGGGGAGTTATGTCTGGTGATCTTCCTCTCGTTGGTCGGAGGAAGGTTGACACNGTGCAGCTAGTACTTGTGATGACATGGTGATCTCTACTGACTCGGAGAAAGAGGGCGAGCAACAACTTTCCGGTGTCCTTACTCCTGCTCGCGGAAAACGTCCTGATTACGTTGCTCCAAAATTTCATTGGAGTTTCTCGCACACTAAAAATTGCCCTATAACCGAGGACAAAGATGCTATGTCGATCGTCCTTTGTCAC
>OVBA01007831.1:191-13694 GCA_900406435.1 Lepidium aucheri | reverse complement strand
GAGTGTTGCTTTGTCTCTAGGTTTTCCAATAGTCGATCGATTCCTGACAAAGAAAAATCAAGCGATACTCAGTCCAAGATAGTGCTGAGAAAATCAAAAATTAAATAGTCTGATGTCAGTCTCAAAAGCTCAAAATACAAAAATAAATGAAAGAAACAGTCTGAAATTTGAGAGTGCAAAGGAAATAAAACAGAAAAGGTGTTAGTTAATAAGCGTTCTCCCCCATACTTACTTTACACCGTCCCGATGTAAAAATAAACCAAAAAGAAGACACAATAACGCAAAAGAAACAAAATAAAGCAATAAATAGTCCAACATAAAACGAAAAGAAACTGAAATAAAGATAGGAAGTAGTCAAGAAGCTACTTGGTACTCTGGCTCTCTCGATCCCTTGGTGCTCTGCGATGTCTAGGGAAACGATGCTCCAGTGACTGATCGTCCTCATCATCATCATATTACCGATATCCAGCAACATCCGGTCGAACCATCTGCAATTAAAGAACAGAGAATAGACCGAAGAATGAGTGTTTCATCAAAAAAATTCATAAGAATTTGAAAATTTAGGCATACAAATGGGTAAGTGGTTCGATTGCAAATTTAATAAACAAGATCAACATCCAACAATGCTTCAATCCAACCACACTCATCAAATTCAAACCTAAAAATTTCCAAAAATCTCTAAAAGTTCTCCTTCAACCTAACAAGCAATCTCTAAAACGAAATTCAATCATCGAAACAGCAAGAGGGATTCAAAATCATGTAAGATTGAGGAATATGCATCAGTTAATCGATAAGAATCAACAAGAAATCAAAATCCTTTCTACCGAATTCAAATTCCAAAATTGGACCTAAAATTCAAATTTAGAGAACATACCTTTGCCAATCGAAGTAAATAACCACAAAATCATATACAGGATGAAAATTGAAGCAAGTTAGGCTTTTAAATCTTCAAAAACGGATGAAAAACGAGAGATATATCGAAAGAAGAAAATTTTCGGAATAGAAAATTTTGTAACTGCTCGAATAAAATCTGGTTGTTCGCGTGTAAGAAGACATACTTGGGCTACAGATCGATTGATCCTTAAGTTGGTCGATCGATCTCTGCTCTCAAGAGCAAAGAATGATCGATCCTTACCTCGTATGTCGTGCGATGGATCGTGCGGTAAATCTCACCTTATTGCTCGATCAATCCCTACTTCCTAAGTCGTGTGATGGATCGTACGGTAAATCTCACCTTATCGCACGATCGGTCCCTACTTCCTATTTTGTGCATTGGATTGTACGCTTCTTTAATGACTGATTACTCGATCGATCAGTGCATGCTATATCGTGCAATGGATCATGCGGTAATTCCTATTTCCTTGAATTGATCGTGTTGTGCTAGTTTGGTCGGGCAATGGATCGTACGTAAACTCATTCAACTCATTGATCGATCGATCGTTGTGTGGATCGATCGATCAGTGCTCTCCGAATGCTTCCTTTCTTTAAACAAAAACACTAAAAACCAAAACGAATGTAAAGTAAAAGGAAAAATGAATACTAAACTACCTAATAGTGGGTTGCCTTCTACTCAGCGCTCTTTTACTGTCATTAGCTTGACTCGGATGCCATTCAGATGGCGGAGCTGCTTGAGTGAGGTTTGCTCACTCCTTGGACAATAATCTCCTCGATGATGAACTTCTTCAGCTGTTCATCTTTCTTTTAAATTGTCCTACCTGAAGCATCTAGCAATGCAAAAAGTCATCCTGGCATATCTCCTTAACCTAGACTCCAGAAGTATCAAAGCCAAAGCTACCTGCAAAAACTTTGATAACCAAACCCTTAACATCATAAATGCAGAATTTGTCAAGACGATAAAGGATACAAGTGTCTTGACGTTCAGCTGAGTCCTTCTCCTGTTCACGAAGCAACTCATACTCTTCATCACAATCACTGTCTTCTTCATCTCGTTCTGCAACTTGAGCCGATGATACTGTCGAGTTTTAATCCTATATCCTACTGCAAGTGCACAACAAACGTAATAGTATTTAGGGGTCGAATTCCACAAAGAACCAAATCACACTTTCGACTTCTATCGAATCGAAAGCTATATCAATGAAAATCAGAGAGATAGATACTAACAACTTAAACGTAAATGTAATCAATATACTAAAGCAATCGGGTATTGGGTATTTATTTGGGAGTTAGAACTCTTGTCAGGGAAACTATTGAGGAACTAATCTAATCTTTTTCTCGGCTTGAACATACATAAAGATAAACCAACTCTCGCTGTATTTACCCCTCTACTAATAATCTAAAGATCCTAACTCTCGTTGGTTTCAGATTACAAATAGGCTTTATTGTTTAGGTTCAATTACCCACAACCCAACCTAGCATCAACTCTCGTTGGTAGTGAAGGAATTTCTCTTCCTAATCGAGTTGTGGTTCTTAACAAGCTTCTGGAAAGTTAACAACCTAAAATCATTGGATAGTTGATCAAGCTAATCTATGCATTAAACTCAAGTATTAAAAGAAGAATCTTCTAATCATCAATCATATTTGTTCCCTAACAAATGAATTCTAAAACCATAGAATTCCTAAACCCGATTTGAGATCTACTCAGACATAGAACAATGAACAAAGCAAGTCATAATGAATTGAAACTGAAATTGCATAAAGAAATATCAATAGGGTTCAGAAATTCTTCTCAAGTATGAAGAGATCTTCTACCTAGTTTACAAACTCAAAAGTTTCTGTAAAAATCATTCTCCTCAAAGCAAAAGACGATATATCGAAAATAAAATAGGAAAAAAGTATTTATAGGTCTCAAAACAGGAGCTGAAAAATCATGGAATTAGGTTTCTCGAAGAGCATTGATCATTCGATCCTAGAGTTGATCAATCGATCCTTGGATATTAGGTCAATCTCTCAGAAGCCAAGTCATCCTTCAGATTGTGCTCATCTTCTTCGTTAAAGCACTGATAGATCGATCCTTGTGTTGATCGATTGATCTTCCCTCTCGTGGAGAATACCAAAAAACGCTTTAATCTTCTACAAAGTACACCTTCAAGCATGATTCCAACTCCGAGCGTCTTTTGATCTGAAATCTCAATGAAACACAGACAAATTTCCCAAATATGACCATAATAATGAGCTCAGAACTGACAAAATATGAGGTACATCATTGTTATGCAAAGGCATATAAGAAAGGATGCTACAACCCAACCACACATGACAAAGAAAGTTTAGTGGGCAAAAAGCCAACGGGGTATGGATGAATACAACCTTTTAAAACTGTCAGGGCTTGAAATGGTCCCTATCAGTTTGATGCTTTAAGGGCATCGTGAAGATATTTCTCGCGGACTTAGTCTTTATTATGGAGACCAGGAACGAAGATTTAGTAGTCCATTATGTTGATGCTTTACTACGATATGATTGTGTTATGTGTGTATCTCCTCTTGGCATTAGCGAACGACTGGTTTCATTATGGAAGAAATCAAGATCGATTACTGTATATAATTTTGATGTACTCCCAAGTCCTTAAGAATCAATTAGTGGTGATAAGTGGTCATGCCATGAGTTTAAACAAATGGTTCAGATATATAATGTAGAAGCTTTGAATGTTACGGGAAGTAATTTAACTTGGATGGGACTCACCATTCATATTTGCTCAAGAGCTGGTTGGACCATGCAATGGAAAATAACAAACGGCGTGCCCGTTTTCTTGTGTCAGAGATTGAATATTTGCCAATAGCATGTTTTGACCATCGCCCCTACATCATAAATATAAGATATGGGACAGATGTAAGCCATAAACTTTTTACGTTTGGTAAGTGATTATGTTCTGAATCGGACGTATAATCACTTATTGACAATGAATGACAAGCAACAAATTACAATATTTGTGTAACAAACTGTTTGATTTCCTACGAGTCTACAACATTTACTTTTATCATGGAAGCATGAGCCACAACTGAATTCTTTGGTCAAAATTAGAGAACTGTTACGTGAGATTGATGAATTGCAGAATGACCTTGATACTATGCCGGATCAGTTACGATTAAAAAAGAAAGCATTATTTGAAGCCTACCACAAAGAATAGCTAGTTTCAAAAAAGTAGGTTTACATGGTTACAAACATGTGATCGCAATACTCGTTTTTTATGCAACAACAAAAAATAGAATAGCCAAGATTCAACCAATCTCTATGAATAAAGGGCGATAATATCTATGCCAACACGGCTTTTGCTGTTGAAGAAATTTAGTATTTTTAAGGAATGCTTAGCTCCACTCATATAACAGACCATTGTCATCTATTACACTCTATTTCACATGTTGTTACCAGTGAGATGAGTAAATCTATCACTCATGTTGTGAGTTTAGAAAAGGTCTGTCATGTTGTGTTTAGTATCAGTGCTACATGTGCAGCAGAGCCGAATGAATACACAGCTTTGTTATTTCCAAAATTATAGCCCTAGGATTGGTCCGAAAATTTCTACTAAAGTGCAATCTTTTTTTGATACTAGTACGATGCTTGCTAAGTAGAATAAAACAAATATCTGTCTTATCCCTAAAATTGTTTGGTCATCACATATGATATACTTCAGACCGATAAGCCTCTGTAATGACATTTTAAAATTATATCTAGAATCCCAATCTCCCGGCTTAAACCATATCTTAGCTTTATAGTTTGGGAGCATCAAGCTGCTTTTAAACTCGGGCACTATATTTTAAACAATGTCATGCTTTCTCACGAAGCATACCATTTTCTAAAGACACAAATACAATAGTCCACATCGTATATGGCAGTCAATATGATTATAAGTAAGCCTTATCACCATGTGGAATGGTTCTTTTTAGAAGTCATTTTATGTAAGAAGGAATTATCTGATAAATGGGTACTTTGTATAATGAGTTGTGTCTAATCTATATCTTTTTCATTGTTAGTTAATGGTATTCCTTATGGTAGTTTTCATCTAAGAGAGACCTCCGGCAAGGTGATTCACTTTCACAGTATCCTTACATATTGTGCTCAGATGTTCTTAGTACTTTAGTTAATATGGGATAGTCTACTCGCTACTTATGTGGTTAAAAATAGCTACCCGTGAATCGATAATATCTCATATTTTCTTTGCTGATGATTCCCTTTTCTACAATCCAGTGGACATACATAATGCATGAAATCTGAAGTGAAATCCATTGCCATGTTTCCTTATTTCTTCTAACTCTCTGTTCTAGTAGGGTTTATGCTTTTGCTATTTTTTATTCTCTCTGGCTTTTTGTTTGATTCTATCATTTTTCTCTTCCCTTGGTTTTTATCATCTTATAAGCTTAGATTTTGATATATATATATATATATATGTCTGATTTAATGCTTTTATGAAATCTCTCTGTTTTCCAATCTGATTTGTTTCCTTCAAATTTCATTGGTCATCTATTTTTCTACCACACTAAAGTATGACCTCTTCTTCAATCTTGCAATTTTTCTCTTTTTTGGTTCGATGATTTGTTGTCGAATCACAATTGGTTTTTCAATTCATATTTGCAAATGGAAACTTGATTGGATCTATGTGTTTTCGTTGTTGAAGTAAGAATTAAGAAGATTTTAGTAAGATCGATGACAAAAGTTTTTTTTTTTTCTTAAATCTAAAAATCACATATTCATTCGTGTGTGACCAATATACATCTTACCAATCAGTAATCTGTCGGTTTTTTTTTTACTGCAGAATTTTGTTTAGATTCTGCAATGGCTTTCAGGCGAACCTTAGCTATAAGGTCTACACTAATCGCCCGTCGGAACCAACCATGTTATCATATTATCTCTCGTGATAATGATCATGAAGGGGATTCATTCTCTCATGAAAGATTTGTGTATATTAATGAATCATGTAAAATTGTATCTATCCAATCACTAAATTGTATTTGACCAAATACTTAAATATTTATTTCTACAAATTTGTACTCATGAATACTTGTATTGAAATTTACAATATATGAAAATTGTTTTTTTTTTGTTTTTGTTAGTTGAAACACAAATGGAAATCAAAACGGAAAAAGATGATATCTACTACTAGTTGGCATAGAATAATAATCACACCAGACATTAAAAAATGGTTTTTGACTTTATGTTTACGTTTGCTGGCGGCGGTGTCGCGTTGATGCGTTTTTTTAGAACGATCAAAAGATTAGGTGAGAGGTTATGTAGAAATCTCTTTATTCGATCCCAAAATCCTCTTTCACTTAGCTCACGATTTTGGTTAAAGAAAATGAAAGAATACAGAAGAAGAATTAATCAATGATTGAGAAGTAAGAGATTGACACAAGAAATTTATAGAGTTCTCCAATTTGGATATATCTCTGTTCGGTGTTATTTACCAGAGTTCATTAACTTTTCTTTATCTCAGACTTCTACAACAATGGCGGATTTAGATTTTCTGTTACTCTTGTTACAACGATGATGAAGATAGAATCCCGGTTAAGTTATATATTATTGACTGGATTTACAAAAGAAAAATATATGGGCCATTGTTATGAGCCCACCAAATTATTAGTGGATTGGGTTTGAGACCAAAACCCACAAACAATTAAGAGGCCGGACTCATGAATCTATAAACACATTTCTCGCAGGTTCAAATTCCAGTTTCACTGAGAACAATTTGGTTATAAATCAGGAATTTGTCGATCCTATTTAGGGATGTTAAAAATGGATTTTTACCCATTGGGTACCCAAAACCCAGAAATAGTGTAGGGTCCCAAAGTCTTATTTCCATAAAGAAAAAATTATAGGGCTTAAAATGGGTAGTACCCAAAACTGATGGGCTTTATTCGGGTATACCCTTTGGGTAATGGGTACCCAATGGGTTTTTAGAAAAAAAAAAGAGAATAGCATAAAAAAGATAAAGAGTAAAAGGAAGAGAGAGAGAGAGTAAAAAAGAGGAGAGAGAGGAAAAAAGAGGAGAAAGAGTAAAAAGAGGAGAAAGAGTAAAAAAGAGGAGAGAGAATAAAAAAGATGAGAGAGAGTAATAAAGATGGGAGAGAGTAAAAAGAGGAGAGAGAGTAAAAAAAGAGGAGTGAGTATAACAGAAGAAAGAGAGTAAAAAAAAGAGAGAGAGTAAAAAAAAGAGAAAGAGTAAAAAAGAAGAGAGAGAGTAGAAAAGAGGGGAGAAAGTAAAAAAGAGGATAGAGAGTAAAAAAGAAGAGAGAGAGTAAAAAAGAAAAGAGAGAGAGTAAAAAAGAGGAGAGAGAGTAAAAAAGAAAAGGGAGAGTAAAAAAAGAAGATAAAGAGTAAAAAGAGGAGAGAGAGTAAAAAAAGAGGAGAGAGAATAAAACGAGGAGAGAGAGTAAAAAAGAGGAGGAGAGAGAATAAAAAGAGGAGAGAGAGTAAAAAAAGGAAAGAGAGTAAAAAAGAAGAGAGAGAGAGAGAGTAAAAAAGAGGAAAGAGAGTAAAAAAGAAGGGAGAGAATAAAAAGAAAGAGAGAGAGTAAAAAAAGAGGAGAGAGAGTAAAAAAAGAGGAGAGAGAATAAAAAGAGGAGAGAAAGTAAAAAAGAAGAGAGAGAGAGTAAAAAAGAAAAGAGAGAGAGTAAAAAAGAAAAGAGAGAGTAAAAAAGAGGAGAGAGAGTAAAAATCAGGAGGGAGTGTAAAAAAGAAGACAAAGAGTAAAAAGAAAGAGAGAGAGAGTAAAAAGAGGAGAAAGAGAGTAAAAAAAGGAGAGAGAATAAAAAAAGAGGAGATAAGAAAAAAAGAAGAGAGAGAATAAAAAGAGGAGAGAGAGTAAAAAAGAAGAGAGAGAGTAAAAAAAGAGAGAGAGTAAAAAGAAGAGAGAGAGTAAAAAGAAGAGAGAGAGTAAAAAGAAAGAGAGAGAGTAAAAAGAAAGAGAGAGAGTAAAAAGAGGAGAGAGAGTAAAAAAAGAGGAGAGAGAATAAAAAAGAGGAGAGAGAATAAAAAAAAAGAGGAGAGAGAATAAAAAAAAGAGGAGATAGAATAAAAAAGAGGAGAGAGAATAAAAAGAGAGAGAAAGTAAAAAAGAAGAGAGAGTAAAAAAAAAGAGAAAGTAAAAAGAGGAGAGAGAGTTAAAAAAGGAGAGAGTAAAAAGATGAGAGAGAGTAAAAAGAGGAGACAGTAAAAAAAGAGGAGAGTTTCAAACAAATTTAATAATTCAAGAACTATAAATGGATACCTATAAAAAATCCTTATTATTCTGGGTTTCAGATGGGTAGTGTTTTATTGGATTTTTTTTTTCTGTTTTGGGTTTTTTTGGGCGGACTTATTTTGGGTCGGGCTCGGGCCGGATTTTTTTACCCATATTAACATCCCTAATCCTATTACTAAAATTAATGAGTAAGGCTGAAAAAAAAACGATTGAAAGACTGGTTCTGTTGTGAAATATTGAACCGGTTCGGTTAAAGAATCAATGAAAAAAATGTCAAATTCCTATATTCTATCCGGTTTTCGGAATAACCGCATTAGAATTTTGGTTTACGAATTCCAAAGTTTCTGATGTTTTGTTATTCAAATGTAATTAGTAATTTATATGTTTGATCCGATGAATTAGTTTCTCACACGTTTAGGAAGTTCTCATTCTTTGGGAATTATCAATTTATAAAAGTCAACTTCGTTGGATTATTTATTCTCCTAATTTCAATTAATTGGACTTCCGAATCTTTTTTCAACTATCAACAAGTGTTATATTCTCCTAAAACCAGTGTCAATCTTTTCTGAACTATTAACAATAGTGTTATATTTCTACATCGTTAATTTTATGTTTTTAAATAAAACTGAAAACTTGTAAATAAAAATTTTAGAATATATATTAACAATCGACATAACAAAGCAAATTTTTCTTTTGACAAATTATAACAATATCACTTTTACACACAAGTGTATACTAATTAACTTCTTTGTAATCAAAATCATTTAATTTCCATCCTCTCATAATTTGCAGCATAATTATGTAATGATCTAAAACTTGATTAATATCTATGATGAAAACATTCTCAACTACAAATTTAAAAACTATTTCTGGTGAATAAGAAAAATAAGATGGATGGAGAATTAATTTTGTTATATATATATAAAATATAATGATCAAATACGAATATAAATGATTAGAAATTATAATAACTATGAAATTTTTTAACTGGAGCAATCATATTGGAGAGGTATTTAATAATTTACTTGGCCAATCTTTTTCTGAATATCTTTTTTTTCCGTATTTTTTGCTTAACATTTTTAACACATTTTTTTTTTGGTCAGAACATTTTTAACACATTATAGAAGAGAATTTTGAGGGAAAAGAAAATAAAAAAAAATTATATAAGTTTAAGTTCGGCCTTAATTAAGAATCATTTAGGCTCTCTGCTGAGGAGAAGCTCAAAAACGGCACCGAACAATGGGAGACAAAAACGACGAATTTGGGTATGAATTCATTTCCTAGTAAAAAAATGATAGAAGACCAAATAAAACAATTGCGATTGGGTTCATGCAGAACGGTATTTCATGAAAAGATCATTGATTTTCTATGATTTGATACTTAGGGTGAATTACTATCCACCTTGCAAGCAGCCATATCTTACATTAGGGACAGGTCCTCTTAATGATTCTATATCTCTCTTACTATACTTGATCAGGAAAAAGTCGGTGATCTTTAAGTGTTTGTCGAGAATCACTGGAGATCCATTGCCGTGGAGAAGAACTTAAGAGTTTGGTGAATGATAGAATAAGGTTTCTAGCTTTTCTTAATTAACTTTATTTTTTAGGAAGGATAAATCCCATATTTTAAATTTAAACTAAAAAAAAAGGAAATATTTTATTGAGATAAGAATGTAAATTCTTATAAATATTAGTCGAACATATGTTTTTCCTATTCTTGTTTGGTTTTAGGTCTTTCCCAAAATCCCTACTATATATATCGAAAAGGTTTAGTTTTAAAAACAAGTTTTATAAAAGTTTATATAGAAAGCAACGAAACCTAAGTGTGGGAATGGTTTCCGATCTAGTCTGGGTAGGGATCCCCTTCGTCGTCTTGGTCATAATTATAATTCAGGGATGTTGCACGGAAGTGACTCCTACTGTCACAAATGTACCTCCTCTGCCTCCAAAATTTACAGCCTCAACAAGACATTGAAACCGGACAGATTAAGGTCCTAATGTTCAAAGATATGAAATATAACGAAGAAGAAGAAGGGACTGATTCTTGTCCAATTTGCTTGGAAGAGTACCAGGATGGTCATGAAATTGGGCGTTTGAATAACTGTCGACATGTTTTTCATCCTTTCTGTATTAACGCTTGGTTAAAAGTGAACCGAAGCTGTCCAATTTGTCGTAGTCTTGAGTAATTGAGAATTTAGGGTTTATTGAAGAGCGGATTAAGAAATCAATACTATTATTATCAAAATCATCTATGCACTAGTGATTCTATCATGTGTATAGTTTACATGAAAACAAAGAAACAGGGACTGAATGTGCTTTGTTAATTGTATTTTCTCTCTTTCTTTCTATTTGGTACCGAGCCAGAGCTTTCTAATGTTGTATTTTTCTTGGAAATTGACTGCGGTGATGAGTTTGTATTGGAGTTAATGTCTCTCGATTAACACTTGGTTTACCATGATTTGTGATTGTAACAGAACTTTCCTAAAACTATGCTGTTTTGTGTAATTAGCGTGAGTCTTTCGTGACTTTAGCTAGGGTTGTGATTTTGTAATTAGTATATATGTAATCGTATATCGACAGAACTTTAGCCACTCTGAAATTCTATATGGTACAAGATATGGATAGCACGGGTTTGTTATTATTAAATATTGTTTAATATATATTTTGAATAATGTCTTAAAAATTTACACGTTTGTAAATTTTGAGATTCAACTTAATAATAAGATCTCTCACGTGGAAAATCTCTTTTAGTTACTAATTTTTGAAATCCAACTTAATATAAAGGAAATTTTGAGAAATGCCCTTTTTGGTGTACCCCTTTTCAAAAATGCCCCTTGACATTTATCTTTTCAAAAATACTCCTCATTTATACAAAAATGATAAAAATATCCTCAAAAGAATTGTTATAAATTTTTCTCGCAAAAAAAAAAATCCCCGCCAAAATTTTTTCTAATGTAATTTCAAAAACAAAAATTACAGAAAAAAGAATTTTCCGCCAAAAAAGAAAATTTTCCGCCAAATAATTTTTATAAGTACATTTACAAATCTTTACAAATATTTTATAAACACCTTATAAATTTTTATAAATGTCTTATAAATTTTTATAAATGTCTTATAAATTTTTATAAATACCTTATAAAGTTTATAAGCTCTCTTATAAAGCCTTATAAATTTTGATAAACACCTTATAAAGTTTTTATAAATACCTTATAAATTTTATAAGGTCTCTTATAAAGCATTATAAATTTTTATAAGCTTTCTTATAAATTTTTATAAATATCTTATAAATTTTTATAAGCACCATATAAATTTTTTATAAACATCTTATATATTTTATAAGCTATCTTATAAAGTCTTATAAATTATATAAGCTCTATCATAAAGCCTTATAAATTTTGTAAGGTCTCTTATAAAACCTTATAAATTTTATAAGCTCTCTTATAAAGCCTTATAAATTTTATAATTTCTCTTATAAATTTTTTTTATAAAGTCCCTTATAATTTTCTTGGCGGGAAATTTTTTTCGTAAAGCGGAAAAATATTTGGCGGGAATATTTTTTTTGGTAGGAAAACTTTTTTTTGGCGGGAAAAACTTTTTTTTGGCGCGAAAAAACTTTTTTTGGTGGTAAATTTTTTTTTTGCGGGAAAAAAGTTTGTAAAAGTATAAAAAAATATTAATATAAAGGTATTTTGGTCATTTTTCCATAATGAAGGATTTTTTTAAAAATGTCCAAAAAATAAGGGCAGTGATGTAAATGTCCTCCTTTGAGGGGCATTTTTGCAATTCTCCCTTAATATAATAGGTTATAATCAGACTCAACACGTAGAAAAATTTCGTTGATTACTAAGTTTTGATACCCAACAATGTATAATATGATATCCACAGTTTTGGATAGTTAAATTCGACACGTGGGAGAATAAGTTTATTACTAAATTCTAAAACCCTATTTTATATAATAAGATGATAAGATTTCAAGCTAATATTAGTAAAATAAAATAATAACACATTAAATATAATTTTTTTACCTTTTTTGTTTACCTTGATTGCTCTGGATGTAAATGAAAAAAATAAATTAAATTGAAGAAAACTTAAAAAGTTGGAAGGTATTGACAAATCGTCTATGTGTATATATATATATATAGCAATTAATATTCACAATTCTTTTTTAGATTAGGATTATGTATACTAACTTTTATAAATATATATATTATTCAAAATATCACATATATATAACTTTTTGAATAAATAATTTGTAATATAATATTTTTATTTATATAATAAGATTACTAATGAAAATTACTTTTTGTTAGAATTAAATTTTTCAGAATTATTAGATTAAGATTTATTTATACATATATATGATTCAAAATATAATATATATATATATATATTTCATTTTTAATAAATAAGTTTCGAATATAATATTTTTTAAGTAATACAATTAGTAATGAAATTACTTTTTGTTAGAATTATTTTTTTAATAATTAATATTTCTGATTTCCTTTTAGATTAAGATTTTTTTTAGGTTATGAATTCTTTTTAGATTTGGAACACATAAATATTGAAGAAATCTATTAAAAGATTTTTTATCTAGTTTAAAAAAATGCAAAAGAATTTCGGATCATTCGATCAAACACGTGAAAGAATCCTGTTAATTACTAACTTTGAGAAACCCTACTTTATATAATAAGATAATAATAGGGGGATTTTCAAAAATACTCTTATTGGCATGTACCATTTTCAAAACCTACCATTCCTTTGAAAATTGGGAGAGAGAAATGGTCATCACGGGGTACGTTTTGAAAAAGATCATTTTGAAAGGTTTTTTTTAGTAATTCCTCATAATATAATAATAAGATGATAATATTTCAAGCTAATAATAGTAAAATAAAATAATAACACATTAAATTTAAATTTATCACCTCTTTGTTTGTTTTCCTTGAATGTTCTCGATGTTAACGAAAACAAATAAATTAAATTGGACAAAACTTGAAAAGTTGAAAGGTATTGAAAAATCGTCTATGTGTTTATGTATATATAACAATTATTATTCACAGTTCCCTTTTTGATTAGGATTAGGTATACAAAATTCCTTTTAATTTAGGATTATGTATACAACTAAATTTTGGGAGAATTACAAAAATGCCCCTCAAAGGAGGATATTTTCATCACTGTCCTCATTTTTTGGATATTTTCAAAAAATGCCCCTTATTATTGAAAAATGACCACAATATNAAATACCCTTATATTATTATTTATATATATTTTTACAAACTTTTTTCCCGCCAAAAAAACTATTTTCACGCCCAAAAAAATTTATAAGGGAGTTTATAAATTTTTTTTATAAGAGAGCTTATAAAATATATAAGGCTTTAT
>OVBA01007830.1:0-13696 GCA_900406435.1 Lepidium aucheri | reverse complement strand
TCTCAAGAAGAGAATTCCCAACTTGCGATCATTAGTCTGAAGGGCGATAGCGAATGTAAGATTCTGGACGATGTAGTGAAGGTCCCTAATAAAAATAATGAGTGGATATACATGGAGGACATGCTCCCCAAAGCAGCTAGAACATGTACCCTTGCTGCGAACCAGGTATGTAGTCTGCTAAAGTTTGGTAGATCTTTGGTAGAGTTTGGTTGACCTTTGTTAGAGTTAACTTGACCTTCTGGTAGATCTTTGGTAGAGGTAAGGTAGAGGTGTGATAGAGCTTAGGTGGAGTTTAGTGAAGATTTGGTAGACCTTGGTGGAGTTTACAATTTAGTTAGATATACAGTTTCCATCTCTAAATGCTTAAAAATTGTTTGTGTTTTATACAGAAATCCTCGTTCGAAGGAAGTTCTGTTATGAGGCGCATCATAACAGATGACATAGTTCCGACTAAGCCTAACTCATACAATCCATTTGAACCAATACATCGTCCCAAAGTGAATCGGCTTTGTCTCCTTGTCAGACACGAATTGTAAGGATCTAATATTCTCTGTGCTATGTTTCTAATGTATATGATGTTTGCTAATTTGCACGGTTTGTAGGGATAACGCGGTGGATGACATTAGTCTGTTAGATGAGTTCTATCTCCAGTTGCTGATGCCTAGACGTTTATGGCCACAAGATACGTACTGATGGTTCACAGATTTGGTAAATTCCTTGCTAGAGTTTGTTAGAGTTTAGTTGATCTTTGGTAGAGTTTGGTAAATCTTGGTAGAGTTTGGTTGACCTATGGTAGATCTTTGGTAGAGGTTTAGTGGAGGTGTGATAGAGCTTTGGTAGAATTTTGGACGAGGTTTGGTTGCGTTTGGTGGAGTTTACAATTTAGTTACAATTTCCATCTCCTTGCATTTTGCTTATCTTACTTGGTTGACTCTGGTTGTGTTAATATTATGTTACCTTGTTATGTGCAGCACATGAGTAGAGGTGTGAATTTGTTCTGTCTAAGATCTTTGCAGAATCCATCTCCATATCATAGTGATAGGATAGGATTTCTTGATCCTGGACTATGTTGGTTGTGGTGTACGAAGTACGACGCCTTCACGGTAAACCCTCAGAAGTATATGTTTGATGAGTCTTTTCGCGAAATGAATACTGGGCTACTACCAATATGGTGTCAAACAAGGAAGCACTGGTTTCGGGATATTAACACATTGTATGTTGCTCATAACATCCAAAACGTCCATTGGGTTGCGGTTGTCATTGATTTGGTTAAGGAGATAGTAAGCATATATGATCCTCCCCTCTCAGCTATTTTGTATCATGTATTGATAGACTCAGTCAGGTACTTTTCATTTACAACTTATTGGTAGAGATTGATAGATCTTTGGTTGACCTTTAGTAGAGCTTGGTTGACCTTTGGTAGATCTTGGTTGACATTTGGTAGAGCTTGGTTGACCTTTGCTAGAGCTTGATTGACTTTTGGTAGAGCTTAGTTGATCTTTGGTTGAGCTTGGTATATCTGTGGTAGAGCTTGGTTGATCTAACTTATGAATGCTATTACCTTTTTTCTGTATACAGGCCGTACGCGAGGATGATTCCATATCTTCGTACGACCATGCTACCAAAGGATATGCGGAAACAAGTGAAAGCAAAGCCATACTCAATATCTAGGGTAAAAGCAACGCCGGTAAATCACTAATCTGGTGATTGTGGCATATACACGCTGAAGTTTATTGAGTGTTTAGCCCTTGGACTTCCGTTTAAGAAAATACATGATGATGGCATCCCATTTATGCGGTTGAAATTAGGCATTGAAGTTATGGATGGGCTTCCAATACCAGAGACAATTAACTCCACATGTTCGCTTCCTCATAAAGAAAATATTGATAAGGCGATACTAATTACAGCGTCGCAGGGGTTGCTTACAGAGTGGTAGATCATGGTTGTTCTTTGGTAGATCTTGGTATAGTTTGTATAAGCTTTTACAAAACTCTCTTTTATTAACAAATACTCTCAAAGGACCATTATTTTTTGACGTATAAGATGGGCCAATGAGAGTATATCACTAACTTTCATTTTGTAATGGACGAAATTTGGTAATATATTTGGTAATAATATTAACTTAAGAAAAGATTCTATTCTTCATAACAAATTGATAAGGTGGTTAGTAGAATTGACTGTACACATTGGATAGACGCATAATAGAGTTTGGTTGACCGTTAGTTGAGTTTGATTGATCTTTGTTAGATCTTGGTTGACCATTAGTAGAGTTTGATTGATCTTTGGTATAGTTTGGTTGATCTTTGGTATATTTACGCAACATGGATAGACACATCAAAAACACGTAATTGAGTTTGGTAGATATACACATAATATTGCTAGACACATAATAGAGTTTGGTTAACTTATTTCAAGATTGGTCGGTTGCTCTACATGTTCGAGCATTATGTCCCACACCCTTACATCGCGAACAAGTCATCACTTTCTTTGGGCGCTTTGCCTCTAATGAGCACTTAAACCAACTTTTTAACCGTGAGTGCTTTGGCCTACCAGGTTGGTTACGTACAACAGAAGGTAAACAAACTTTACGAGCCACCTCTTCAGGTATTGGAAGTGTTGCATCTCTTGGCATCACACATTTGGCATACGCATGGTACAAGTAACTTGTATAATAGTAAGGATTTGTGAGCTTGATCTTTGAACACTTCCATACTTCTGCTACTGATAAGGCGAGCACACAAGGTATTTTATCCACGTCAAACCTGTTGCAAGAACAAATTTTCTCCGTCAAATTAACCAAATGTGAGGAGTCCGAGCTCGTGGAAACCTCTTGATGGTCATCAATGTTTTGCACATTGTATTGTGTGGCTTTGAGGAGTCTGTTCTTCATGGTGACAAAAAAACAGTATGTCAACCAAAGTCTACCAAAACTCTACCAAAAGTCCACCAATCTCTACCAAAGCTCTACCTAACTCTACCAAACTCCACCATACTCCACCAATATCTACCAAACTCCAACAAAGCTCTTCAAAAGGTTAACAAAGCTCTACCAAATGTCAACCAAGCTCTACCAAAGAGAAACCAAGATCAACCAAAGAGCAACCTAAGTCTACCAAAGATCTACCAATCTCTACCAAAGCTCTACCAAAGCTCTACCAAACTCCAGCATACTCCACCAATCTCTACCAAGATGTACCTTGAGAAGTTTTTTGATTGCTGTAGTGAGAATGGCCGTTGTTGCAGCTGCCTTTGCCCTCCTCTTCGTGAACCACCTTGTTAACATTGCCCTAATGGCATTTATAAGCTGCATAATAGGAAATGTTTGCGCTTCAGCTAACGCATGATTGATAGATTCTACTATGTTTGACGTCGTGAGGTTGTATATATTCCCAGGGAAATGTGCACGACACCACAAACGAACATCAGCCATAAGCAAATACTCATATAGCTTTGATCTAGTTTCTCTATTTGGCCAAAGATTGCATTAAACTCGTCAAGCTTATATGCAGTAGCAGCCTTCTTGAACAGCTTAAAAGACTCTTCTCCTATGAAATTGGACAAAATATTTTTGCGTAGATGGTAAGTGCAAATCCCATGGGCGGTAAGCGTATTCTCTTTTTTTTATTGATTTGGCTATTGATCTATGCCTATCTGAAATGATGGCCAACTCTTCATCATCGGGAATGACACGGTTGAGTTGTCTAAAAAATCATTCCCAAGACTCATCATTTTCGGTATCAACAACACCAAATGCCATAGGAAAAATGTTGAAATTCTCATCTTGCATTGATGCCATGAGAAGAGTCCCTTTATATTTTCCTTGTAAAAATGTTCCATCCACAACAACAACCTTCCTCATATAAGGAAATCCTCTGATGCTTGCATCAAATGCAAGGAATAGAAAATTGAACCTATCATATCCATCTACTTCCAGCTTGATAAGTGTTCCTAGATTTGCTCGTCTAATCATATACAATTACGATGGAAATTCTTCAAAACTATTCTCCAAAGTTCCTATAACTAGAGCCCGAGCTTCCTTTAAAGTACGATGTGCCTTCTAGTACTGCATCTGTACAAAGTTCAAACAAAGAGGGGAAGTTATAACTCAACCAAACGTAACTAACCTCCACTAACGCATGGTATAGTTTGGTAGACGTATGGTAGAGTTTGGTAGACGTATGGTAGAGTTTGGTAGACATATGGTAAAGTTTGGTAGACGTATAGTAGAGTTTGGTAGACGTATGGTAGACTTTGGTAGATTCATGGTAGACTTTGAGTCTACCAAAGTCTACCATAGCTATGCCAAACTCTACCAAAGTCTATCATGAGTCTACCAACCTCTATCATACATTTACCATGAAGAAAATGTACCTTCAAACCGAATCGTTTATTCAGTGATTCAGCAACATGAGCGGGAAAAACAAAAGGCCCAACACCACCAACAAAATCCAAGTATAAATGACCAAGAATATCGGGTGTTGCTTGACGTGTCCGAGATGACTTTTCCGTAACTGAGAAAGTGTGTTCTCCACAATATATGCGGATACAGAAATACGGACTCTCAGGATCCTGGCGTGAAGCACGCACTCTACAAGTGCATTTTGGAACCCAACATCTCACAACCAATAACATCGTTGATGATGATACGGCATCGAAGTCAAACCTATGTAAAACAAAATATGTCTTCAACCTTGACTCAAGATCGTCTTTGGTGGGATACATTTGACCAACAGCTAATTGAAGTGACCTCATTTCGATGTCTAAGTACTCCTCATTAAATGTTGAATATCTTTTCTTTGGCGGAAGTCTATCTTCTTCTTTGCACTTCTTATGAACACTTATGAAGTCTTCATCACCAGAGCTTGCACCATCAACATCATCGCAGTAGTCGAATCTCATTTCCGCTCTGTCATTGTAGTCAACATCTTCATCTTCTTGTTTGAAAGTCTACCTATCTCTACCACGCGTTGAATTAACTCTACCACACGTTGAATTCACTCTACCACACGTTGAATCAAATGGTTCAGATTTAGGCTCGTATTTAAGGTCAAATCTTACACTTTGTTCCACCAGAAAATGAGATCTCCTTAAAATCTCCACACAAAGACGAATTGACTCTTTTCGAAATTGTTGCACATACCCACGCAGTTGCCTTTCGTTAGTCACGAATATAGGAGGTGTATCTTGTGGTAGTTCATGCATGAGTTCATTTGAATTGTAACTCAGTTTTACCTTGTTGATCTCTTGATTTAGATCAAAATCTTCATGCACCATTCTCACAAACTCATCATAACTCACAGCTTCACTCAATTCCAAGATTTTACAACATGAGAAGTATCTACAATAAAGAACCAATGATTTTGTTCGAATTTTCAACACCAACAGACTAAAACAATTCGATCCATAGATCCAAAACCAAGAAAAGAAGATCAAAAGAAGCACAAACTAAGCTCAAAAGAAGCTTAACAGAAGCAACAATGGTGATTTATGCTTCAATGGTGGTTAGGGGCATCGAGTTAGAGAGAAGGAAGGGATAAAATCGTCATTCTACAAACTAGGTTAAATGAGTCATCTCTGCCATAGCTCAACCAAACTTTACCAAGCTCTACCACACTAGCAATGCTAACTCTACCACAGTCCACCAAAATCTACCAAACAGACAAAACCTGAGTTATTTAGTGTTTGACAAAATTACTTCCTAATTACGGAAATTTAGTGTGGTTTTTATTTGACAGTGTTTTATGAACGTGAATTATGGTGTGATTGACTTTTGGTAGATCTTGGTTAAGCTTGGCTAAGCTTTGGTGGAGTTTTGGTGGAGCTTTGGTGGAGCTTAGTTGAGCTTTGGTTGATATTGGTTGAGCTTTGGTTGAACTATGGTAGAGCTTTGGTAGAGCGCTGGTAGATCTTCGCGGCAGACCTATGCGATTCTCGGGCTGACCTGGCACTTTTCATTAATGGCATTTTCATTATTATGTTTTTGTTTACAAATCTTAAAATTGCAAAATGGCAATTAAAAACAAGAGTATTTGAGTAATTAATGATAATTCTACACTATTTGAGTCATTTACCTATAATTCTACACTATTTGAGTAAATCACCCTATTAAAATTTTGAACACTCAAAAACAATTTGATTATTTTTTATGAGATATTATACTACAACATCATAGTTTGAAAATAGAACACAACAACAATTTTATATAGTTCTTAAGATAAAATTCATTTAAAAAATCATACGTTAACATATCAGCATATATATATATATATATAGAGAGAGAGAAATTACTATTAATTTATGATATTATATGGACTATACTTTTCACAGAGGTTTCAGCATAATTATTATCTTATTAATTTATTAAATTTCCATTAAATTTACACCGACCGAGTTGGGACCAAAAATTATTATTATATTATAGAGTTTATTAGTTCATCGAGTATTAATTTATAGAGGTTCTACTGTATTTATTATTTTTGGAAGTTCATGTTATAGGATTAGCATAGATTTGGAATTATGATCAATTTGGTTAATATGAATAGTTAAGTAAAAGGTTAACATAAAGCCTTTTTTAAGGGTTGTTGCAAACTATATATAAATTTTATAGTAAAGTTTATAATACGACCAAAATAAAAGTGTGTCCTGCTTTATTATATAAGATTCATTTATAGCATAAAGGGTTGTTACAAACTATATATTAATTAGGTTTTAATAATCAAATAAAAAAATTAAACTATATAAGTACTATTATATAAGATATATTACATATATCCGTATTTGAATTTTGTAATATTATTTCGAACCGATTTGGAAATAAATTTTAAAATCTTAGTGAATTAATATAGGTGTAACGTTTGACATATTCATTATTTATAGTTAAAGGATTCCCAAACCATCCTATCATATAGGATATTTCTCATATTATTGAATATTCCTATTTTAACTTGGTAACAATATCTACACTATTCCAAAATATGCACATTAACCAATTTCGAATTCAAAATACAAATTTCCTGTAATTATTTATTTTCATGGACTAAATATAAATAATTGTCAATTCATACTATCAAGTTTAATATATTTTTTAATTAATGCTAAATATACGGTAACAAACTGTCATTTTTATTTCAATAAAACCTAATTGTCTTCTTATAAAATCAATTCTCACCTATCATACGTTGTCAAATAAATTTTTGATATTGTATATGTTTTTGTTTAATTTTATTTTATTTTTTATTTGCAGGATCAACCTATTACGAACCGACATCTTAGAACACAATTTATTGATAAACTCTACCTCTTAATCTGGATTGTCTATGATTTAAAAAATCAGACCATTGGGGCTTTCCAATAATATGCTGAGCGTCGTTTGGGTCCTTCTGTTTTAACGGGAAGCTGCTTCCAAACATTGAAATTCGAGAATTCATTCTCCAGAGATATTTTTTGAAAAAAACCACCATAACTTTTATATCACAGCTCTGAATATGACTCCATTTTTGGATACGCAGAGATATTAAGGTGATCAAGGTGCACACATATTAAGGTGATCAAATGGTTCTCTCTCAGGTTGTCCGATCAAATGGCAGCTAGGATTTTAGGATTCTTCATTCTTTTATAGATACATCCAAAAATATAAGTAATTTTATATTTTTATAATATTTTTGTCCAAATATAATATATTATTTGCTATATATTTTAATATGATAAAAAATTTATATTTTATTTTACAGGAACATGTAAGTACTTTTAGCTTTTTAATAAAATTTTCGATAATATATATATTTTTAATTTACTCTAATTTTTAATTTAATTTCATTTATTATCTATAAAAGGTTTATATTTAATTTAATTTAATTTTTTATTTTGCAGGATAAACCTATTATAATATCTAATATGGGTTTAGATTTAGTCAAACATGTATAAATTTTTAATTAATTAGTAGGATTATATCCACGTTATAACGCGGGATTTGTTTGTTTTTAAAATTTTATTCATTTACTTTGTTAGACCCGTGTTGATATTTTGAAATATTGTTTTTAAGATATTGATTAAATGACTGTAACTCAAACCAAAACTGATCTGTATTAGAGGAACAATCCGACAAAATACTCACATAAGTCTAAATTTATATATCCAAAAAACTAAGCCCGAACCCAAACTTAAACCAAATCAAGAACAAAATTTTAGCTTTCTAGTTTTTTTATTATTATTGTTTTTAATTTTAAAATTTCATATAAAAATACCTCTAAACCTGAGCTTGATCTAAATGGACCCGAACCATATCCAAAAAATAAAAATATCTGAGTAAATTGTAAACCAAAAGAATCAAAATTCCAAATTAAAGGAACCGAACCAGAATAATACCATAAATAGGTTTTAAATTTATGAACCCAGAAAATCGAGTCTAAACCCAAACGTAAACCAAATCAAGAACCAAATTTATAACCAATATATTTATGATAAAGTTTTTTACTTTAATTTAATACAATTTATTAATATTGTGATAGTTTTGTGCGAAATATAGTTTATTTTTTGATATTTGTTTTAATAATAAAAGTTTAAATTTCGTTTCATAGGAGCATGTAAGGTTTTTAAAACTTTTAATGAGATTTACCCAAATAAAATTTGATATTGTATATGTTTTAGTTTAATTAAATTTTATTTTTTGTTTTGCAGGATAAAACTACTACGGACCGATACTTTAAAACACGATTTACCGATGAACTCTACCTCCAAATCTTATATGACAAACTGATCTGAAAACTAGATCATTGAGGTTTTCTAACAATGTCCATATCATCGTTTGGGTCATTCTTGTTTGACGGAAAACTGTTTTAAGACATTGGAATTTGGGAATTCATTGACCATAGATGTGTTTTGAGAAAACCACCATGAATTTTGTATCATAACTCCGAATGCAATTTTGTTTCCGGCTACGCGGAGATATTAAGGTTATCAAGATGCACACCATTTTTACTTCAATTATGAGTTGTTTTTGTCCTCACTTTCTCTTTTCTCTCTTAGGAAATATAATTTATTCTTTGGTATATGTTTTAATTTGAAAAAAAAAATTATTTTGATTTACATGAATATGTAAGTGGTTTTAATTTCTTAATATGGCTTACGATAATATATTTTTTAATTTGCTATAAATTCTAATTTAATATAATTTATTATTAAACAGCGATTTAGATTTTATATCCTTTTATTTTTTTTTGTTTGTAAGATGAACCTATAATAATATCTAACATGAGTTTACATTTATCTACATGTAAGTATTTGTAAAAAAAAAAAAATTCGCAAATTATTTTTTTGTTTGATATATTTTTGAAATATAATACAATTTTTTGAAAGATAGAATAGTTTTTCATTAATGTAATACTATTTATTAAATTTAATACAACTTTTATTTTGGATCTTTTATGATAGTTTTATACAAAAATAGTTTCTTATTTGGTATATTTTTTAATGTTATAAAATTTTAAATTTCGTTTTGGAGGAGCATGTAATTATTTTAATATTTTGGAGGAGCATGTAAGTATTTTAAAAATTGTAATTGATTTACGTAAATTCAGTTTTTATTTGACATATGTTTTATATATAATAAATTTTTAATATGAACACGGACTTAACAATTTAGAAGAACCTGAATCCAAAATAACATGAGTTTGATGGATTCAGATTTTATCGAATAATTAACATATAAATTTTTGATGAACTCATTTAAATATTTGATTATTCTAATAATGAATAATCAACAATATAAGTTGATCATTCATTTATATGTTTATGGTTAATAAAATGATTAACTACTCTACAATTTATTTTATGTTAATCCTATATGTTGGAACCGGTCTTACCACAATTGATACTAAAACGGTGGTTCCTGATTAAAAGAGTAGAGGAGAATGGTCAAGGACACTTGTAGATTGGATTCAGAGCAAGAATTAGTTAACTAAGAACAAGAAGAGATTGATTGTCGGATTGATATTCTTATTAGACTTATTATGCCAAAAAGTGGGTCCCTTTATTTCAAAGGATTTTGCCTCTATTTATAGTTTATAGAGGTGGTTACATGTGTAGAGAATGAAGGAAGATTTAAAAATCTTGTTGATAAGACTGAATCTGTTAAAATTCGTGCTAGATTTGTGAAAGTTTTCCATGTCGGAACAGAAAAACTTCCATTTGTCGTTTGCTAATGTTTCATCCGACTTCCCTTCAGGTTTGTAGAACCTTCCGAGACGAGAAATTTTGCTGAGTCGAATATTTTATCCGAGTTGAAGACTTAGTGCTTGCAACAGGATGATTCTTTTATATTTGACGCGTTGTTTTTAGTGAACCAAAGTAGGATCTCGGATCCACCTCAAACAATTGTCCTCCTCAGACTCGGAAACTCTAGTACCAAATTTCCGAGTTGGAAAGATTGTTTCATCTTCCAGAATCTTTGGTTCATGTATCACTTTTCCAGTGGGCTAGTCGAATAGTTGCCTCGGTTTTACGCGAGCCATCATTATTACCACGTGGCGTCGCTTCGATTACTACCCGCTCAGTTATAATTACTGTTTTGTGTTGTTTTAAATTTCAGTAATTCTCTATAAATATCGTGCTTCTTCTTCTTTTACCATTCACTTTTCATTTGCGATATCTTACTTTAACGACTTCTGAGTTCTTCTATCTTCAAACTTCTTCAAATTTTTCTAACTTCTTTTGCTTCATTCTTCTTCGAAAATGGGTCTTGATGATTTCAAACTTCCTAATGTCAAAGCTGGTGTTAATTCTGCACTCGAGGGTTTTAGTGTTCGGCATTCTAAAGGTCCTTCTAGGGTTTCTGAACCTTTAGTTGCTTCATCTCGGGACATGGTTGAAGTCCCTTCCAGGTCTGGCCATGGAGATTCGCGGCCTTTAAAATAGCTGAGGGCTGATACACCGTTAAGGATCGATTCTCCAAGAGGAGGCGGTAGGAGTGGTTCTGCGAGTACTTCTCATGGAAGGAGCAAGGGGTACCCCCGACTTCTGATTTACCCACAATTATACCAGGCCTCGACCAATTTTGGACTTTTGGTCCGAGTGTGCTGGCTTAATGAGCCAAATAAGGACTTTGCTAGAGCGTCTCCCTTCCCCACATCAGATGAAGAGGCTTCGTACTTACTGTTCCGGGTTTGTACTAATTTTTTTTGTTACTTTGCGTTTACTATCTTGCTTCCATCCTTTGACGTGTTACATTCTTGATGTATTTACAGTTTATCGCTTGTCTTAACAACATCATATTAGAACGCAAAAGGTCTATTGCCAACCCGGATAGCGGTTCTCGGAGAGGCGTGTCCAACCGAGTTGCTGGAAGTTATCTTGAAGTGGCTGAACTATGGACTAAGCTTTCTGAGACGGAGAAGGAACTCGTTCGCGTCAAGGACGAGTTGAAGCTTGAGCGTGTGAACGTCTTTTAGTTGGTTGTTCGCAACGAGGCTTTGTCAGAGTCGCTAGAATGTGCCAACTCTGATTGTGGTCCCGCTTTCAAGTCTGCTGAGAAAGCAAGTAAAGAGGTTCTGAAGCTGCGTGCTGAGTTGGACACTATGAGGGGGGACTTTGATTCTCAACTCCGTCAGGCTTTGACTGTTGAGAATTTGAAGATCTTCAAGGTTCTTAATGATCTTTATATGACCGTTTCGGCCGAATTGTTGATCGGTTCAATGATCTGGACATGAACCTTAAGGCTCGTTTATCGTATGCCCAATTTATTGGGTCGGCAAATGTTGTACAATTTCTTTCCAACTGTGGAGTTGAGATTCCTCCTGTGCTCAGCAACTTAATAACTGCCAAGGTGAACGAGTTCAAGGAGCTTGTTGATAAGGAGAGTTTAATGCCGCTGCTTCCGGGGGACTTGGTCGTCCCAGTTTTTGAAGTTGAAGAAAGTTCCAATGCTGGTGAAAGTGGAATCCCAGAAGCACCATAATTTCTCCAGCCTTGTTATAGTCTTCTTTTGTGGTCGCCGCTTGGCTTTCTTTTGGAGTTGCACATACGTTTTGTAAGGGATTCTCTATTTCTATTATTATGGTTTTATTTATTTATCTATTAGTATAGACAAAATTTTAATGATAGATCTCATGATAAAAATTTTATAAATATTTTTCCTATGTAAATGAACAAAATTTGATATTTGATTATCAATGAAACAATTGCTTTAACTGATTGACTCATCATTTTACGAATTTCGGTTCTTGAGATCCTTTTTTGTATTTTGTGCGTTTAGACGAGATTTTTCCTATGTTTAGAGAGTTTGATCTTGTTTTAGCTTAGGAAGAGAAATTTCTGTTATGCAACTTTAAAGCTGAGATTTTAGGACTCAGTTTGAGTTTTAAGAAGTTCAGACTCGGAAACCATATTCGTAAAATTGGTATAACGAATTTACGATTATCTGTTCAGAATTCATGTTTTCACTTTGTTTGAGACTTTCATCTCGTAATTCTGTACAAAGATGTGCTTGGTCATTAAGTAAGATTTTAATCTCGGCAGATTTGTACAAAGATTTTACTTTGCCTTTTAAGTGAGATTTTAATCTCGGCAAACATGTATAGAGCATTGCTTTGCCTTTTAAGTGAGATTTTAGTCTCGTAAACCTGTAAAGCGTTGCTTTGCCATTTAAGTGAGGATTTAATCTCGTAACTTGTACAAAGCTATGCTTTGTGTATTTGACGAGGACTGATCTCGTAAATCTATACAAAACTTTGTTCCATCGTTTGGTGAGATTTTTATCTCAAAGGATTTAGAGAAAGCTTTAGTCCTTGTGTTTTCTGCGAGAATTAGACTCATGTCATTTTTATGAGAGGTTAATCTCGTAACAGTCAAGTATTGTATAAGTTTCCCGAGATTGAGTTCGGTGAGCTTAGGAATAGATTTTAAAGGTAAGGAGTAGGTCTTAGTCAAAGATTTTTGAGATTTAAACTCACTGATTTTAAGTTTTTCCGAGATCAGGCTCGGCAAATTGAGAACTTGGCATTTTAGATAAGGATTCGGCCTTAGTCGGAGATTCTAAAGGTTTAGACTTTGTGATATTAAGTTTTTTGAGATTAGACTCGGCGAGTTTAGAACTCAACATTTGAGATAAGGACTAGGCATTTAGTCTCGGATTCTCGAGGTTTAGACTTGGTAAACTTTCTATGTTTTGAATAAGTTTTTCGAAGTTGGGCTCGGTGAGATTTTAAGACTTGGCTTAAAGATAAATTGCATTAGCTTTTTGCGAGAATTTATCTCGGCTTGCGACTTGGGAAGATATAGGGTGTAACCTATTCTTTTTTTTAGATGCCGACTTGGGAGAAATAAGATTTTTATAGAGTTCTAGCTGGACTAGAAGGCTACCTACGTACCCCAAAGAGATCAAGCCATGACGTAGTTCTCATTACATAATTAATTAAGTAGATAAAGATGTGTTAAGTGTTGCATCTAATTCCACTCGGCCTCNCGGCCTCTGTCTGCGAGGACAAAGCAAAAGACCACTCCTCGGTGTCCAAGCTCGCCAAGTGACAGCGAGGAGAAGATTTCGAGCTAACCGACTTAGGTCGGTTTGATCATTAGGCTTATGCAAATAACCCTATAAATACCCCCTTAATCATCATTTTATAGCTCATCTGATGTTTTAGCAAATAAAAACTTCTCTCTAATTTCGTTGTAGCTTTATATTTGGATCTTAAGGTACTTTGTT